>VYZP01051414.1:15565-81136 GCA_013400635.1 Hypocryptadius cinnamomeus | reverse complement strand
CAGTTTTTTTTTTTTTTTTTCTTTTTTTTTTTTTTTGACTGCCTGTACAAATTAAATTTTACATACCAGGCTGCAGTGTGTTAGTAGACAGTCTGATTTATGGTTGAAGAAAAATACCATTGCTAGTGTTTCTGAGAGCCTGGGAAGGAAGGAAATAGGTAGCCTTTCTGGTTGGTCTTCAGTGGAGTGCTCTGAAATGCTTGGATTTCAGTCAAGAGAACAAAAGCCCTCTTGTTGGTTTGTGCGGTTTTGGGGTGTGCCTACGCCCTAAAAATGTCGTAGCAGGATTTATTTTGGAAGCCTTATTTGGAGCTTTCATCACCACCTTGATGAGGAAGGGAGAGCCACTATCGACTCCCCTGTCTGGCCAGTTTCTGGCTTAATCCAGCCAAGACAGAAACATCAGTAACAGTCTGGGCAAATTCTGCCTGGACCTGTCTTTCTGGCCTTGAAGAAAGAATGAGATGTTCACCGAGATTTTTTGCTGATGTCTGTGTAAGTATGGCTGATGATCTATACAATGGGAAACTCTGCAAGTAGAAGACACACCTGTGTTTTAATACAGGCAACTGGTAAAGCTTCACTGTGCTGTCTTCAGCTGCTCATTTTATATAAGATCCAGTTTGGCATTGCAGCCTTCAAGTCCTTCCTAACATATTTTTCATTAAGGCAAAGGCAGGGAGGATTGTTCCTTCTGCAAGAAGCTGTGGCTGATGAAGCAGCCTGCACTCCCACAGCCTCTGACATGGATGTGTTGAAGGCAACGGGATGAAGAGACCTTAATGATCTCTAGAAAAGCTCCACTGGGAGAGCTCAGGCGTGTCCCTTCACTGGTGCAGGAGCTATTGCAGATTTTTCAGGGCTCTCTTGCAGAATCTCACAGAAACAAGGATAACCAGTTTAAACAAATCAAAGTTGTGGGGAGGAAGGCGAAAATTTGGTTTCTTAGTTTTCTAGTTGTTAAAGAAATTGTCCAGTAGATTTGTGTTACAAAGACATTAGTGTTCTTTTCACTTCTTGAAGCAATAGGTTACTTAAATTAGCTTTGAAGGTTTGGAAGCTTTCTGTGCCTGGCATTATTAGTTAAAAGAACCACCACGATGGGGAAAAAAAATTCTGAGCGTAGGTCTTGTATCCTGTGTAATCATTTTGCACACATGGGATGCAGAAGTTTAGGTGGATGTCTGCTGCTCTGAGGAGCAGGTGGGGATTTGGCTCTCCAAAGCTTGCCTTACAGTGCAGGGGTCCTGCCACCAAATGGTGATAAGCTGAACTTTGTTTATGTTGCAAAGCTCAGCAGTCAGAAGTGTTTCAGACATCTGCACAACTTCATTCAGGGTCTTTTGTCTTGTATGCCACAGTCCAGTCCCCAGTTCAGAGAGAGCCTTCTCCTTCTGCCTGCTAATCCAGCCCTCCCAGCACGGGACACAGAAGACAAATAATCTTAACCTTTTTGTGACACTTGAGATAGCTTCTGGCACTGGGAGGTTTGCGCGGTCTAGTCCTGGAAGGTGCAGTGGGACCTGCAGGAGGCCCTTGTCCATCTGAAGCAGGAACTGGGAGCAGGGCAGTGTGCCTGAGGCATCTCAAGCTGTGCTAGGTGCCTGTGTTTAGGAAGCTCAACAAGACTCCCCTGGCCACAGCTACAAGGTTTCCAGTGATTAAAATAGGATTTCGTGCATAGAGCTCAGTACAAATACCTGCCTAAAAGTAGGTGTCTCTGAAGCTGAATGCCCCACTTCAAGCCTGGCTTTGTGGGCAATTTGGGCTCTCTAGGAATGGATTTTAAATCCTTCATGCCTGTTTGTGCTTTTTCTCTTTTCCTTTTTCCCTGTCACTGATGGACAGCGATGGTACTTCAGCTTGGGGCCAGGAAGCACACCGGTATCCTGTAATTGCCTCTCAGACGTTTGTTGGGAAGTTGCTTTTGTATAATTGTCTTGTTTTGTTCTCGCCTTGTTTGTTCCCACAGCCTCCTATTACATTAGGACAGTTTGTCCCTTTTGGAAGGTTTTCTAAGCCACTGTAAGGTAATTTCATCTGTGCTGACCAGGACACCATTGTTTGTAAATGCATTATATGCAGGTATCCTTAGGGGGTTTTCGTACTGTGTGGGCATTTATCAAGAGCTGTGTCTAAAGCGAAGAAGGTGGCACGGGAATAGGAACTGGAGTGCTGTCTTACACTGAGGGAGTAAGTTCTTATTGTCTGCAGGTAGAATAGGTGTGCATAATTACAAGAAACTTCAAGCACTTTTTAACACAATCACTACTCCCTTTTAGAGGTTGGCTTTAGGTCAACTTTTCTGATGTTCTGTAGCTGATAGGTATACAAGGCTCTTTTACATAGAAGAGAACTGTGAATTTTGAACTGGTTTGACTGGTTTCTGTCCCATGGCATGATAGATAAAGGATGTTTAATTTTAAGCCTTAGTAGGTTATACTTCATTCTCATTGTGCATGAGACAGTACAGTAAAATACCCAGTCTGCAGGTTTTACAAACCATTGCATCCTTCTGGGATAGCACAAATCTGAATAATTGTGTGTCTTGAGGATTTCAATGACTGTATCACAATGCAGCTACTCCTTTGGTTTCCTTTCCTCAAAGTGGCACATGAAAAATCGTGTTTCTAAAGCATTATTTTCAGCGTGCATTCTCCTCTACATGCTGGATGGCATTTAGAAGGGATCTATGTTACTATTGATTTCATGACTGTACAGGGTAAAATTAAGAACTGGAGGAGAGTTATAGTTCTCCAAGTGTGGAACAACATAATTTTCATATCCATCAACAAGTGACTATAAGAAGCAGAGGGAAAGGTAAAAAGTTTACCTGGAAGAATTTTTTTTGGCACATAATGCTGTGCTAATTATCCAGCAGAATTGGTTCTATATACAGCCAAGTCTGCACATTTAAGTTCATGACAGTGACATCCAGGTGCTTATATAGCTGGAATAGCTGCTGTTGTACATGGCCAGAGAAATACAGCTGCATCTAGCTGAAAGAGCTCTGCAGTCAGGAATTATGCTGTGGTTGCTATTTTTCCCGTTCCTTATAAACTGTCCAGAGAAATGAGTACTTGCTGTTCCAGCCCTGGGACAAGTCACCTACTTGGTTGGGTTATACTGTGTCATTGCAAATGAACAGAGGTCTCTTATTGAAACCAACAGTTGCACAAGTATGTGTCTTGAACCCCAAGTCATGGGGTTTGGGTTTTTCTTCAGCACATCTCTTGGCAGCTCTGAGATACTGAGGTTTTGTGAGAGTCTTGTAAATGTGCTGCTGTCATGGTAGTTGTTCCCTTGGAAGATGCAGATAATATGCTGGTTTTATAATGTGACTCTCTACCATTATTCCAAAACTCACTCAGACCTACTGGAATCTGATGTCATACATGCTATTTCAGTCAGTTTGGTTCCCTTGCTTACCATGTGTTGGAAAGACTGTTCAACTGTTAGCTGAGGAGTCTGAATTCAAACATAAAATCAGGACTGTGAGCACCCTGCTGGAGTATGCCTCTCCACTGATGTGTAGAAGGACCTTTTGATCTTAAATTTAGCTGCTCTGCATAGAAGTTAAATCAGGTGCTTGAAATACTGAGTGACTTTGTCTCTCCACCTTCTCAGTCTCATCTGAGAAGGCCAAAGCTCTGAACTGGATAAACCAGAATGAGGCCAGTGGATTCAAAATTTCAAGTGAACTCCATTTGTAGTGAATAAACCTAATTGTACATAGGTATTGAGAGAGAAGGGCATGTGTATGTGACTCTTCAAGGACTTGCTTTGATCCTTTGTCTCCCTGTGCCAAGCAGAGGGACACAGCAAGTAGGAGTAGATGCAGATAACATTGGAAGAATACATTAGGTTTCATCCAAGGCTTATGTTACGTTTCAGGCTGTGGAACTCGAGGCTGGCTGAAGCCCCCATCCCGTGTAGGAGACACCATTGAAGTTTGGTGACTGCAGGCAGCATCAGAGCTGAGTGAGGAGCAGTGCCCATCTTCTGAGCTCCTGGTCCAGCCCACCATGCTGGGCACTTGCTATACTCTCAGAATTTATTGATTAATAAGTATATGGGGCAGGGGATGCATTTAAAGTAGTTGTCAGCTGAGACATGTGAATTCAACCACTGATATCCCTGTTAGGGAGAACTGTTTCACTTTTGCCACACTGAATTGAATGGTGTAACCTAGTGTGTTTGTGGGACAACCTGTATGACCACTTCAATAAAAGCAAGGGTCTCTGTCACCTGAAGCCTGGCATTGGGGCAGGGGTGAAGGTGTCACCTTTTTGGTATCAAAGGGGTCAACAGGTGGTGATGTTAGTCATGCTTTATGTACCATGTCAGAGAGAACTCTGCAACAACCTGTGCACAGTAGAATTAAGGCAGGTGGAAAGGCTGAGCATTAATCCACTCTGGAAGCCGTCTCTTGCATAAGAGGCATGGCCTGGGCCTGCTCACGTCCAGCTGAGGCAGCAGTGTAATCCAGGTGTGACCCTGTCACAAGGTACACTGAGCCTCTGGGAACTACCTGTCTTTAGCTCTGGCCTCACTCCAACCTGGTCAGAGTGCCCATGTGTCCTTCTTGGTATTCCCCTGCTTAAGTGAAAACACCTTCAGTTTTCTTGAGCAGGGACGTCAGCTGCTGATCTGCATAGCTTTTCTGCGTAGTGTCTGTGTAGCTCCCTAGAGCAAGGGACACTTACATGATTAGCAGAATTTGTCAACACAGATTGCATTGTTAACAGAAGTAAGCCTTTGAATCCCCAGCACCACAGTCTCAATCCCACAGTCATTACAGCATCAAGCAACAAGTCTGAGAAAGATGTTGAGTTTGATGCTGTTGCTTGGGATGGCTTCCCAAGCTGGAAGCAGCCAGACTCCATTGGTATCATGGGACCACAGCTGCATCCTGTGCTTTCTCTGAGCACCTCTCTTCTGAGGTGCTGAGGTTTCAGAGAGTAGGAGGACGAGGGCTCTGATGGGTTACTCTGTTTTGTTTTGGCAAGTCTGCAGGGTATTTATTGCAATGGTGCATTCAGAGGGGAAGTAAAATGCCAAATAGCTGCCATAACTGGATGTTTCACGGTACTTTCTGTGCTTTGCTTTGAAAATACAAGCCTGAGACTTGACGTGTGCCAGGATCACTGTGAATGCAGACTGAATCTGTGTTTAATTCCTCTTTAGTGTTGGGGTATAAATAAGAAGTATGTGCCCTGGAAATTTTTCCATCTACTTGCAGAGAAGCAGTAATGGAAGCTCAGCATTGAGACTGATTGATTATTCACAGATTATAGAGCAAAAATTGCAGACAGTTTTACTGTTTAAACACTGCTTGGTATTAAACCACTTTTATAGCAGATTGGAAATGCAGATGTCCATTTAATCTGTTTGGCTCCTTCAATGCTGCATAATGTCGTGAATGACAGCCTTCTCCAACAAAATGGAACCTTCAGCTGTGTGATTCAGTGGAGGAGGCTTGAAAGTCAGGGAGAAGCTTGCTCCTTTTAGCAACTCTTTCAGTGACATGAACTTTAATTTATAGATGATAGGGCTGATTATAAATTGATAATGGAATATCCTAAGATATATAGGATACTATATATCTTGTTTGTACGTCAATAGTGGATATTAAGTTAGTTTCCTAAGATATTGTAAAATAAAGAAATGGGGTGAGGTATTCTAAATTATACCTCTATTTAAATCTCATGTATTTATTTTAAAAGAGAACAGACAAAAAAAGCATTACTGTTGCACCCCTCCCTCTATATATGGTTTGTATGTACTGAGGTTTTGTGGTCGGATCTTTAAGTGCCACTTTATCCTTTTTTTCAGCAAGTGCCAAAGGACTGCTTTTGGCTGTTCCCAACCCAAGGGCTTTCCATTTTGGGTTACCTCTGAAATGTGGCACAGAGAGTAATGAACACAGAGAAGGGAACAACACAGCCCTCTCCCACTCTGATAAAATGGGGTTTCAAAAAAGCAAGTCCCAGTGGCTGGCCAGTGCCTTGCTGGGCTTGCGTTGGAGCTGCCACAAAGCGAGTGGGGACAAATTAGTGTCCAGGGGGCATGTGCCTGAAGATAGCTTGCTGGAAATCCCTCCACAGCTTTCTGATGACAAAATGAGTTTCTTTCCTCTCTGAATGCAAATGTTGTGCCACTTCAAACTGGCCCTGCTGGGAAAGTAATGAAGAAAATGCTGAAATTTTCTGTAAAAGCAGGCTGCAGCTTGCCCAAAGGGACGGCTTTGGCTCCCGGTGCCGTTTGCTGCCTGCCTGAATCCGGTGGCGGCTGAGATGGTGCATGTGAGGAGCAGTAGTGTTACTGTGGTATGGCTGGTAGCTGCTGGCACTGTGAGTAGGGGTCAGGTGGGATGGACCTTTTCCTCTCCTTTCTGCCTCATGGCCAGCCATAGAAAAGGGAGTGACCGCCAAAGCAGATTTTGATAATATTAGACCTGCAGAGCGTGGCTTGGCCTTTCTTTTTAAAATTGTAAACCACCTCACAAAGGACATGGTGTTTGGGGAGAAAATAAAGAGCAAGTTCTGCCTTTCTGGGAGGCATTGAGGCTTCTGACACAGACCTCATTCCAGAAAGTGAGACCTGAGGCATTATCCCACTGCTTTGCGCTGTGTTTTATGGAACTTTTTTTGGTGATGTTCTTCATAACTATTCATTTTTCCCCCTTCAAACTAACTTAAAAAGAATGAAATGGAGGCTTGTTAAGCCTTTCAGTTGCACACATCTGAGCTGTAAGCCAGTGGTAATCGGCTCTCCCAGCCCATTAGAGGCTTCCCAGGGGATTGCTGCATGGGTCTGTGTGTGTGCACATGTAATTAGTGGAGGAAGGACAGTCCCTGTCAGGAGCTGGGCTGGGGCTTCAGTCTCCAGAGGGGGCCGTGCTCTGTCAGGCTGTGAAGTGAGCAGTTTCACCACAGCAAACTCAGAAGGTGTCAGCATATCTTGATAAGACAATTTTTTCTGCAAGTGAAATGCAGCTGTGTATTTCACTGGACAAGTATCTTTACTTTATGTGGGATGTGTCCAGTACAGACTCATGTTTCTTAAATTAAATGGGTTGATGACTCTCCTTTATCAAATAACAGTAGCTATTCTGTTCCTCTGCCTAGTGGTCGTTGTTTATCATGTCATTATGAAATTGAATGAAGTGACATGACTTTAAGCAGAAATGATCCTCACCTTCTCAGTTCTCAAATGCTGCTTGGTCATCATCTGTCCTTCTTCAATTGTTGTCCCTGAGAAAGACATAAGAAAGTGTTTTTTCTGATCTTTTCTGTCTTGTCAAAGCAAATAATCAAATGCTGCCTTCCATGATGTGACATGAGGCGATTGCCTCATGTTCTTCTTCCTCAACTTGCCATAAAAAGCTGCTTTCATTTGTTTTGTTTGAAGAATTGTATTTATTGATAACTTCTTGATCTAATTTGCTCATGCATGTTTATGAGGAAACCTGATTTACACACTTCTTGCCCTACCCTTTGAGGAGAGGCTTATTCTTGATCACTCCTGTACGTTTTCTACTAAAATAACATTACATGATCATTCTACACTTCTAGCTGTAGATGCTTCTGTTTAAAGGTTGTTTCGTGTTGCGTTGCTGTGATTTGAAATGCAGTTCTTGACCTCTGTTTTCTTAGATGTACACATGCAAGTTTGCACTAGTAACGTTGCAAAACTATTCTTCATTGTCTTGGGGAAGTCTGAATGTCTTGCTGTATGGTCTCCCTAAGCAGAGTTTTTACACCTTCCCTCTTTGTCCTTGGATTTTTTTTAAGCTCATAGAATCCAGGGAGGTGAGCAGGTTTGTGCAAGGTCAGGTCTGCTAAGCAGCTGACATCCATAACACTTAGACTGATGAAACCCCTTTTTCTTTGTTCCATTTCTAAGTGCTGAGTGACCCTTTTCCTGAAGCAAACAGAAACAGGAACTAAGAAGCTTTCTAATGCCATCAGTGTAGCTACCTTTTTTATTGCTTGCAGAGAAAAGTGTGTGATTTGAATTAAAGTTTTGTTATTAATCTTGGGATACCCTTGCAAAGTGCAATTGCTTTAGACATATCTGCAATGAAAACTGAAGGGAATTTGTCCATTTGATTGGCAGCTATATGGAGCAGATTATGTGCTGCGTTTTTGAAGCAGAACTGTTGGAAGTAAGGTGCAGATAATTGGAATACATCTGCACTTTATCTAGAATAACACAGGATTGACAGGTTACTTACTCGTTTTGTCTGCTATTTTTGCCAGCCTTTAACCATGTTAAGTAGCAGAAAGAGTCAGTGCTGAATTACTTACTTCCATAGGACATTGGTTAAAAGCTGTTTTTATGGTACTTGCAAGCATTACAGAATTTGTAACTCATAAAACATCCATTCTTTCCGTTCTCTCCACAAGGTACAGGTTTAACAAGGAAATAGGAAAGTTGGTCTAATACCCAGAAATAAAAAAAAAAGCCACTAGCAAAGACTTAGTGGATTAAAGTTTAAATCTTTCTTTTACCCTTCTCCCTGGGCAGCTTCCACTGTGTATCTTGATCCTCAGCTGAGAGTCTAGTCATCAAGTGTGATACAGAAATTGGTATCACATCTAAATCTTCTCTGTGCCTGTGTGGGCTGTCAGTTTAGTAGATTTTATGATGTGCCCTTGGATTAAAACAATTTAGGTCCTAGTAGTTCTGATGACACCAAGGGATAGTATGGGTTACTGGGCACTCAAGCTTTCAAGATACGAAGCTTCGGAGTAAAAGCACAAGCGAGAGCTGCTCCCTCAAACAGCATCGCCTTGTAAATATTTTTGTCGTTGGAAAAGTAGAAGCAGCATGGATGTGACTGCTCGACTGTGGCTGTTCATAAGTTACATCCAAGGAAGGCTGCTGTGCTAGCACTGGCCTTCTCTGTTGATGGCTCCAGGCACGAGCCTGCAGAAGACCTTGAGATTGCTTTTTGATGTATGCCGATATGTATCAGGTTGGGATATGTATCAGGTTGGGATTTGCTTTTCCTACCATGCCAAAGAATTCTGATCCTCAGGCTGGAGACCTTTATCTGATAAGGGATTTAAGAATTGAGCAGTGTGTTCAGGGTTTGAGTCCAAGTATGAGAAATTTACCTTTCTTTATTGTTCCCTTCCTCAGCCCCCCAGCCAGGTGATGCATTTACTTTATTTTACTCAGTAAGTAAATACACTTGCCAGGTTCTGTTTCTCCACTGTGTATATATATACAAACAAGGCAAAAGAAAGTGTGCAAGTTAGAGAGCATGTTCCCAAAACCACATGGATTCAGTCTGTTTTTTCTGTTGTGCATTCATATTGCCCCCTTTAGGGTGTAGCTCAGGTGCATGGAAGAATTCCTGGCAGCAGGGCAATGATCTGTAGGGTATTAGAAGCATAACAGGAAGGTGGAGGAGAAAAAGAAATAAAAAGAGAATTTGACAGACCTCAATCTGGTTTCTGCTTAGTTGCTCCCTGTTTTGTGCTGTATTGTAAGCAGTGCTTTTAGCAATTGTACAGACAAAGCCTAACAAAGAGACTTGCTTGCTGGCAGAAAGTTGCTTAAAATAACTTACTGAGGATAAAGAGACTGCCCAGGTCAATAATGCTGTGAAATCCTCAATGTGTAACAGCTCCCAGAGGTTTTGTAGGCATATAGATTTTTAAAAGCTGTAGACTGTTGATAAAGCAGTAAAGATTGTAGAGTGGTGCTAACCTTGTATTGATGGTGCTGGGACAGATAAACGAAGATTTGAGATTTGGCTATAGAAATACAGAAATCTTTGTTCCCTCCAGCAGAACTCTAATTTAAAGTATGAATGCTAGAAAGAAAGATAGAATTCTTCTTTGTTAGAAGATACTTAATACCGTTAAAGAGTCTTTGTTGTATTTTACTCTTCAGTCAGATCTATGACTGTTAAAAATGCTGTCAAACAACTTACTTGGCTTGCTTTCCATTGAATCAAGGGAAGTAGATTTGTCAAATACAGAGTAATTTATCCTTACCTTCATTATGAATGTATTAATTCTTTTGGTGCTCGTTTTATATATAGCATTATTTTTAAAACATCAGCTGAAGGTAATCAATATGAAGCTTATTTCTGTTCCATTAAAAGTAGTTGCTTATGAGAACTGGGAGGGATTGTTATCAATAAAACTTCGATTAAATCAACATCTTTCTTAACCATGCTTTAAACCAAAAAAACTATGTGCTCTTTGAAAATGGTCCCTTATGTAATTCCAGTTGAAACTTTAGTTTTGAGAAATTCCTGTATCTTCAGAATTTTTTGATCCATGTTCTGCCATGTGCACAACTCATAGGGAGACAGTACACAAGGGAAAGAAGCAGGAAAGGGGAACCTTTTTGTGTTGGAAATCTGGTGTCAGCCCTTCCACTGCTTGTGGAGTAGCCCTTTTATTTTAGTTTACCTTTCACAGCAGTTTCAGCCTGATGCTCCCAATGTCCATATACATTTGTGGGGGTTTTTAAGAGCAGACACATTTGCTGGTTCTTCTCAGGAATAAGAATGGTTGTTAATTGTTACAGCGTGGAAGTGCAGTATGGAGGCTCCCAGCAGACTGCCTCACCAAGGCCTTGGTTTGTCTTGCTCTGCTTTTGATATGGGCAACTATGTGGGGAGACATTCATAACTATACAGTTAAAATTCTCTTGTAGTGGTTCTGCTCAGTATATCCATCTAGTTTCTGAACACACCTCTAGGCTGTGTATGTCTTCAGAAGAAATTGTCCCCATGGTTCCCTTGTCCAGTCTGATGCTGCACTGCAAGCCCCAGAGAGCGGGCAGGAAAGTCAAAGACAGAGGGAGGGTAGGAGAGACAATGAATCCTTCCTTCTTGCCTCAGCCCCAGCTGGCTAGGAATTTGTCTGGCATTGCTGGCAGGATGCTGTGTCCCCCCCAGCACAACCTGTCTGCCGTCTTTGGCTGGGGAGCCAGGCAGGCTTGTGTCGGTGCTGCACCGGTTCCTTCTCCCTGGTGGTGGAAGGAGGGGAGTCGTGCCTGAAGGGCACCATACCAGACAGAAGACTGCTTCTGAAGCAGCATACCTTGTACAAGCCACCCCATCTCTGATTTCACTCAACTGCTTTTGTAGTGGAGGTTACTAGAATGATGTTTTATCCCGTGTGAAGTTAACTCATTTCTTATCTTTGTAGGCATCAAAGAGGATATGAAAACCAAGCCTTTGTAGCAAAAATTCAGTTAAATAAGATGGGATCAGAGTGCCGAATACAGCAATTTAATCTTGGAAACTAGTGAGATGAGTTGACACCTGGAAATAATGATAAAATCATCTTTTTTGTCTTTTTGTTTGGGGATCTGGAATCAAAGAGGTATCTCACACGAATGTACCTGGTGTCTCAACGCTGTGTGTGTTTGCTGTTGGTGTCTGAGAAGCCTATACCATTTGAAGGAGTAGCAGTGATAACCATTTATCCATCTGGCAGCAGAGACTGTGGCCTAATTTAACCAAGTTTTGAATTTACCTGTGCTTTTGACCTAGGAGAAGTGAATCCTCTACCTCTGTGCTTCCAGCCACCACTGAACAAGCTGGAAGTAGTTACCTGAATAAATAAAGTGATTGTTTTCCTGGACTGGAGAAAGAAGTCAGCATATCCAGCATGTTCTGGCTAATGCAAAATTCACATTGATCTGCATTTCAGTTTGCATTTTGCATCATTATACAGTACCACTTTCAAGCAGATTATCTTCTCTACTAGCACCCAAAGTTATATCAAGATGATGATTTGGGTGGGTTTTGTATATTTTTTTATAGAGGGATTAATTGTTCTTGTGTTGAGTGCCCAGTCTACATATTCTGTTGCAGTGAAACTGAGAGACCTGGTACAAAGGGTTTCTCTTAATTTAGTGGAGTTTATCTTCTGAAATAGGTTGCATGTGTTTGTGGAAGGGAGGGAAGTTCCTGCAACTAATTGCTACAACTGCACACAATTTTAGAAACATCAAGCAGATTGTAGATCTACCAGCAGTCATTTTTCTGCTTGTGGGCAGCTTTGGTGAGATGTCACCAGGAGTGCTGATGGCTGCAGGTGACAAACAGGAGTGTCCACTGAGGTAGTCACAGACCTTGTTGTTCACTGAGTAAGGCCCTGTTGAATAACAGATTATGCATTACAGAACTGGAAATGGTCACTTCTTGAACTGTGAAGTCTGATTCCTCTTCATCTCTGACAAACCTCAGTTGCTGTACATAACATTTGCTAGCAGTATTTAATTGTTGATTAATGTAACCATAATAATATAGTTGTTTTATATATAACTTTCCTATTTATGCAGAAGGAGTGTAACTGATTGAGACAGTTTATCGCTGATTCTTGCTACCAATGGCAAAGAGATCTTAATTTAAGTGATTACATGTTAGTTGACTCTCAGCTCCTCACGTGGGGTTATTTTGCTGAAATCCTTGGACTGGAAAGGAATCAATATGGGGCTTCCAAAACCTGGTGGAGGTTTGCAGTGCTCCCACTACGATTGATTACAGCTGCTTTTGTACAACTTTAAAAAGAACAATCTGTATTAAAAACACTATTCTTTGGTATGAACTAGAACAACTGCAAATAGGTTTCCATGGGGTCTGCCCTGCAATTTGACCACTTCAAGGGATTGCAGTAATCACCAGTGGGCCAGGGCAGTGAGGCAGAGGAAAGGCTATTAGGTGGGGAGTTATTGGCATGCATGCCAAAGAGGTTGCCCTGGCAGCTTTAATCATTCATCCACACTCTCAAGAGGAGGGAGGAAAATGTAAGTGTTAGTTCTTCTGATTGATTAGCAAAAAGGATCAGTAAAGCATGAAAGGAGAGAGGAGGTGTGTGTGGAAGAGCCAGTGTGCATTAGACTTAAAAGCACTGACTGGGGCAGGTACTTGCAGTTATGACCTCTACACCAAAAGCTACCTGCTTCTGCTGTTACTGTGAGACCTGTGACTGGTGATTCAAAGGCAGGCTGACCTCTGCATTCAGCATTTTGAAAGGAGTGCATTTAGCTTCTCAGTCATAGCTGTGCCTTAAATTTAACCTGTCTGCACACGGGCTGATGTGTCCTTAAAAAACTGATTAGCATTTTAAGCTGTGACAACAATTTGCATGGTGATTTTGATCCTATTTTTAGGGAAACCAATGGATGCTTCTTGGAAAATGTGCAGGAAATTGCTGTGCTAATTGAGATTAATCAATCTGTGATGCACATTGCTGTCTTCTGATGCTGTTTTGCCTGTATATTGCCCTTTAATATTTCAGTCTGGAGTAGCACTTTGGAAGCTGATCCAGCTGTAGCCCCTTTAAAATAGTTTCCCTGTTGTATTGTGCCTACGTCAGAGGCAGAGTTGAAGAATAAACTGTTCTTTGCACCAATTGATGGCTTGGCATGAAAGCTTGGAAGGGCTTTGAATCTTGTAATTTGGGGATACCCAGAGAAACTTGGATACTAAGCTGCTTCTTCTACATGGGAAGTGGAATTCATGTGTACTCTAATTGACTGTTAAGCAGTCTTAAGGTTTTCAAGGTGAAGGAGACAACTGCAGCATTCATTTCTGGGTTTCACATACAAGAAGAGACCATATGGTGTGGAGTTAGAGAACATCAAGCTGGGAGGTTCACATAAACAGCACAGCAGTACTGTTTGACTCAGACATCAGACTCTGACTGTTGACATCAGATTTGGTGGGCCCCTCTGTAATTTCTAAGTAACCATTTTGAAGTTGGAGTAAGTTTTATGTGGTCGTGGAATTAGGAAGGTCTCTTGGTCGTAACCTGTAACCTGGGCAGAACTGCTCTTCAGTGTACTGTAGTGGTGGCAGAGATCCACAGAGGTGAAGGCTGGTTTTTGCAGAAAGTTATTATAACTGAATGAAGATACAGGTAACTTTCTCAGGGTAGATGATGAATATATCTTTGGAGTTGTGTAACTATGGTCTTATTCAGCTAGCAGTCCTTGAACACTACTCATGAGCTTGAGCCTAATTTAATACCCTAGGCATGCTGTAGGGCAACTGATGTGTAAACCGTGGAGGAAGTTTGATTTGTCCTTCATCACAGATCATGCTGTTGGCACTTGAGTAAGGACAGAAATCTCTGCCTTGTCTTGCTGCTATTCTTACTCATCTCCCTCCTGCATCTTCATACAGCAACCTCTGTCCCACCATGGGCAAGACAATTTCTGGGTAAGGACTAAATTTTGGTCTCATTGTGCATCTAGCAGATAAATCATACACAGCTGGAAATCAGACACTGTGGAAATAAATGGAAAGAGAGGCTTTTCCTATTGGAATTCATCACAAACAGTCCAGAACTTCTCAAGATAGGACAGACTTCAGCTCCAAATCTGTAAGCAGGCCAAAGACCCACTGTAGAGATTGGCAAGTCTTTATAATGGGAAGAAAAACATTTAAGGTTGAACAAGATTTCCTGTTGCCATTTTATGTTCTGTTACCACACAGTGTACCATACGGCATGTAATTGCACATTAGGGAATATTTCTAAAGGCACAGATGACTGTTAGAAAACAGGCACATGAGTTTCTGAGGCTTCGTGAAGAGTGTGAACTCAAGCAGCACTGTAATTTCTTCGGTGTATGGCCATAAGTGAACAGTAGCTGACGTGGTGGTGGCTTGTTGATGTCTCCTTGGATGTGGTGTGTTTTTTTTCAGTGTGAGCCATGACATAGACTGCTGAAATTCCTGACACCAGCAAGAGTTGTTTTATTAATGCCATCCCTGTCAAACACGCCTCTGTTTTGGTAATTAGTCTGGTGTAGCAGATTGTGTGCATCCTAAAAGCCAGCATATTTAGACTCTTGGCTCTGACACGAGGCAATCTCTGTAAATCAGCTCTTCTGGTAGACTTCTGTATTGTTGAGCACTAGCAGTAGTAGAAGCAGTTTGCAGTACTTGTATTTATTTTAGGCTTTCTGCCTTTCCTCAACAGCCACAAACGGTCAAACCCTTTATTTATCTGTCGTGAGAGACTGGATGCCTAAGGCTATAGTTTTGTGCAGGATCAGGAAGTTACACATGAGGTACAAGGAGCGTGAATAATCTTTCTGGCAGGTGCTCCAGCCATAGTAGTGGCTCTGCTGTGCACTGTACAGGATGACAGTGCCACTGCAGGCACCAACCCCATCGCTAGAGGCAAACACTACACTCGTAGGGACACCCATACAAAGCCAGTTTGCTCTTCCACTCTTACCTGAGGAAGGACAGCAAATGT
The DNA here is from genome assembly GCA_013400635.1 of Hypocryptadius cinnamomeus. NCBI lineage: Eukaryota > Metazoa > Chordata > Aves > Passeriformes > Zosteropidae > Hypocryptadius > Hypocryptadius cinnamomeus. The sequence goes on along the minus strand of VYZP01051414.1, from coordinate 65,888 downwards.
CCTCTAAGATTTTAAAAACACCTGTGGAAACGAGCTCTCCAGGATGAGTCCAGGCAGTCATGGCTTGTTATTTAATTGGCCAAAGGCAGCAGTGGAGGAGGGGCTGGCTTCTGCAAATCCAGGCAGTTCCCATTGCAAGGTTTCACACTGGGCGTGCAGATAGGCACAAGGATTGCCAAGGATTTAAAGCCATTTCAAGGTAAAATTGGGAGATGGTAACTGTTGGAATGATTTGGGGGAAATGAGCAATACAGATACTGTCTTTTGTATAAAATCCTTGCTCTCAAACTTGGAAAATTCAGTCTGGGGCCTGTCGTTATGGAAAGGATATTTCGGCTGTGATCACAATTACCCAGACTGAGGTGCAGGTCAGCTCTCCTGCAGCCAGTACCTGCTCCACTAATTGCTTGCATTGTGCAAGCAAGATGGTTCCTCCAAGGAAGAAGGTTGGGAGTCCTTAGAGTGTTGTGCTTAAAGGATGTCACCAATTATTAGTATCTTACTTCCCAGAAAATCCCACAACCATACATCCCACCAGCACTTCCAGTGAAGGCTCCACTGTGGTTGGCGCAGTGCACCTGAGGTGGGGTTTGCTGGGAAAACTTTTTCCTGTGAGTCCTTAAAAGTGGGCAGTTTCACCTTGGAAGGAAATAATGGGGATTACTGCTCTCCTTTTCTGCTGTGGGCAACCATAGGGCATATCAGTGAAAGGAAAGGCAGACATCTTTATGAAGACAATTAGTGGTAAACGTACCTTGTAACACAAAATCCTCCATCAAAATTACATGTGTGTAGCTGGATACCTGTGGGCAGCATAGGAAATTGCAGACTGAAGGAGCCAGGAGAAGCTCATCTCTGAGAACCAGTAACACAGTGAGAAGTGGAAGTGGATGCTCTCTGGTTGGCATGTATCTCTGGAAGAACATGGTGTTTTGAGGTGGAAGTCCAATTTTGGAGTTTTGTACTTCTTTTTCTTGGGTGGTTTTTTTTTGTGGTTTTTTTTTTGTTGTTGTTGTTGTTTGGTTTTTGGTTTTTGGTTGTTTTTTTTTTGTTTGGTGGTTTTTTGTGGGTTATTTTTTTGTTTGTTTGGTGGGGTTTTTTGTTTAAAATCATGCCTCTCATTCCTGGACAAGGTTAACAAACTCTTAATGGGACAGTTTCACCTTGAAAGAAAGCAAAGAACTGGCAAACAATGATAGGAATACACTTGCCAGCTTCAAGGTCAACAGTGCTGAGATCTGTTAGGACTAAATCCTGTTGCGTGGCAGATGATAGTTCCTTTTGCAGGAAGCCTAGAGGGAAATACAGCTTCTTCACACAACTGCCTTTTTTCCAGCCTTCAGTGGGAGCCTCTGCAATGACTCTCAGGCTTTGGATTAATGCATTCATGTAGTTAGCTTTCCAAACATGTAGTGTACAGCACTTTAGTGAACTCAGACTCACCAGCTGAGCATGCTTTTTTACAGGCATATATGAAAATGCACTGTGTGTTAATACAAGGGAAAATCTGTTTTCTTTCTCTTTCTTACGTGGAAGAACTCTGCCTAATCAACAGCTGTAGTGCTTGCAAGTTTTCAGAGACTTCTGGCTTAGATATTTGTAATACAACATCACTCTTAAAATATTAGTCTCTGGTTCTCTACATACTAAATGGGTTACATCTAAAAGAATTCCATCTGGGGAAAAAGAGAGGCAAAGAATCATTAGTAACACAGCTGCAGACCTCAAATTCTATGTCCCATGTATATATTCAAAGACAGAGAACAAAAATTTGAGTTCATCTGTAAATAATAAAGTGTTTCCTTCCACGTGTCAGCTACTCCTTGCTCCAGTGTCTGAGTTTCAACAGCCACAACAGCCATGGTAGACATTACTCCTTCATTGCTGCTCACACCAGCTTTCTTGGCTTCATCCATATGGCATAAAAGTCTTTAATGTCTTACTCCTAAACCACCCCCATGGAATGGGAGGACTGACAGTAACGGCAGCACTGGAAAAGGGAATACCTATGACAAGGCACTTTGTATTTTTTCAAACAAAATATGCTATCCATTCCCAAACCTCCTGTTGTCTGATGATTGTTTTCAGTTTTTTGTCATTGTAATTTTGATGGATGATTTATATATTTTATGAGATGACGAGACAGGAAAAAGGTTTTTTTGCTTTGTTTCCTCTCTTAGTGTCAAAATGAGAGGTTTGGGGTTTTTTTTTGTTTTGTTTTGTTTTTTTTTGTTTTTTTATATATGTCCTGGATGATCCAAGTTCATTAAATTAAAAATCACTGTAAATGTAAAATACAGTAAAATAAAGACATTGAGATTTCAAATTCAACATATTATTGGTATGGAAATATCTTTTATCTAGTACTAAATGGGTGCTAATCTACACTACTTCCATGAGATTTAGATTTATGCCAATGCAGCCAATAACCAGGCAGGAATCAGTGATCATTGGAATGTAGCATGTGAAGTATTTAGGTCACAGGATTTTGCAGCATTATATTCTTGGAATAAAAATGTAAGTGGGATAACAAAAATAGACGAGAATGCAATCTCTGTCAAAAGGTAACGAGCAGTTTTGTGGCTTCAGGGCCAGATTAAAGGGCTGATAACAGAGACATCCTTGCCTGGTGTTCCGCCGTTTTAATAGGTCTGAAAATAAGGCTGTTACATAAAAGTGACATGAGTACTCTCATTTCAATTGTTAGCCACAGGAAATAGTCACTGAAATATTTGGTCTTCATAATACCTAAAAATAGTTTTATGGAACTAGGATTTGCTAACTTTTTAAAATTTTCCTCCTAAATATATTGAAATGCTGGTACAGACCTTTCTGTGTCCAAGCCTACTGACAACAGATTTGTTTTTCCAACTTGTCTTTTGTGAACATCCTGGAAGTAGTCCATGGACCCCCATGGATACCCAGCTGACAAGTGAGAAAACATTTCTAGAGCAAATACTCAATCAAGTTTGTTTTAACATAGCTTAACATAGAATTGTAAAGTGTGGTTTCAGTGCTTGGTACTGACTTAAACACTGTAAAGTATTCTTTTATTTTCACTATTTTTCTCTCATTTTTCTATGCTTAATCTTCACAGAATTCTTTTAATTGCTGTGGGGTTTTTTGTTAACTGTTGGACTTTTCTTTTTATTCTGAGCCCTAAGGCAGTTTTTATTCCAAGTGGCCTAAGGCATCTGTGTGTTTCTGAGCAACTGGGATAAAAGGTGCAAGCTGTGGGTGTAGAGGGGGTGCTTCTACCCCAAGTCTACTAGCCAGCTTGCAAAGACAGTGCAGTGAATGCATTTATCTGTGCAGATGCTTGTAGATTTTTTTTAAGCTAGAATATGCTTCCTTTGCCTTTGATTTGAGAGTATGCTTGAGTCCTGCCCGAGTTCCACCAGACAAGAATAATTTGTACTGAAACAGGCTGAACTGAGGTAAGGGGCTCTGGTCAGAGAGGCTGCAAAGCATCTTCCTCAAGTGGAGCTTGATGGCTGATCTGAATGCATTTGCAATTCACTGTACCATGTATTTCTCCCTTTAGTAAATATTGTGCTGGTTCTATAAGACCGTGGGCAATACTTTGCTCATTCTGATGGAGTTGTGCCATCCACAGTACTAGATATTAAATAATGTTTCACATTGTATTCTTGCATCCTCAGAATAAAATACAACAGATACTCAAATTCCTGCTGAAAGCTGCCCAGGCTTCTCTTCCATTTCTCTTCCTCTGTGTTCAGCTGGTTTAAATCCCGAGAACATCTCGGAATAGTGAGAAATGAAAGCTTTTGGCAGCCAAAGAGACATAATTCATTGAAAGAAAGGGAGTGAATATGATGGTGGGGAGCCTGGCTGACCAGGCACTTGCAGCTTGGGCTGGGTTGGGTTAGCTGCTCATCTGTCTTACAGAAACTGAGTTGTTAGAAGAACTGTCACGAGTCATTTCCGTCTTTTCTGGGTTCTCTGAGGCTGGAAAGAGCAAGAAAGCAGTGTGGTTGTTCTGAGTGGGGAAGGAGAAATGGGTGTTTGGTTTTTGAATCCTCCTGATATAGTTTGCTTCTGGTACAGACAGAAGCTGGAAGTGGTCTAGGGAATAAATTTATTAATAAGTTCATATTTTTACTGAACACTAAAAATTCTGGGCATGGTTGTGTGATGCTTCTGTTCTCATGAAGACTACCTTTTGCAAACTCAGGCTGTTTCTCACCTCTTACCAAAAGCAGCTTCCATTGTTGGGAAATTCCTGCATGTAGATATTCTTTTTTTTTTTTTTTCCCTGGCTTAGCATTGGGTAATATTCACTGCCTCTGATACCTTTTGAATATTGTATGCCTTTTCTATACTCACAGCCAACCACCTGCATGTCCTTTTAAAAAAGTTTTGTTTTTTCCTGCCTGATATTGAGGAGTGGTCTGTTTTGTACCATGATTGTGTCTGAAAGCAAAATGGGGTGAAGTGGCTTGGTCCATTGTGGCAGCTGGATCAAGAGCAGGATATTTGTCCTGTGACAGGGAGTTGTTTTCCTATACGGAAGCAGTCTCAGCTGTGTCTTAATTACAATACCACCTATACACCTACTAAGGTACTTCATGACTTCCCTTGCCATCTTCTAAAGGAATTAAATTTGTTTAATTTTGTAAAGGAATTGTTTGATAGCGACCAGACATCGTCTTGAATTTCTGCCTTGGACTGCAGCCAGTTCCAGGCAGACCATGTGGACTAACAAGCAGCAGAACCAGAGCAGGTCTTTGTAAGCTTATCTTAAAAACAGGGCACTTTTTTCCCCCCTATATCTCCCCCACATAAGAGTGGCCATAGGAGGAGTAGACTTTAACCAAGAATCATGTGGGTTTTCTTTTCCTCTGTAGAGGCAAACTACATGTTTTAGTTCAGAGCTGTTCAGAGAAGTGTTAGGTATCCCCCATACAAAGACCTTTTACTCTCAAATGCACTAATAATCAGGATGGCCTTTCTGCTATTCATAAAGAATAATTTTTTATTGTAGATCAGACTGAAGAGCAGTGTTTTGCCATGAAGAAGCTTTAAACAGGAATCTGTTGCCAGAAAAAAATTGTAAAAAGAAATCATTAATGTCTTCAGCAATAATTTTAGACATCTGGGGAAGACCTCTGAGGAAAAAGTTACCTTGTAAAGTCAGATATGAGTCTTTGCATACAGGAGTTACCCCAGTCACAGTTTGGTATTCCTTTAGGAAAGTTACAGTAAGTGTTGGGTGGAATAAAAGGGGAAGTCAGTGCCATGCAGTAATAAGTAAATTGGAAAACTGGGACTCAGAGCAGCAGAATTGAGTGTTTATATGAGATACTGAATAGATGAATTTTGGTATAGCATTTTATTATTTAGGGGTTTTTTTACTTGAAGTTCCATTTATAACTGTCATATTTTCTTCAAAATTCATGACAAACAGGTGTTGACAGAAGTGCTGGTTAAAGTAATAGGAGTAATAGTGGCAGGTACCTTCTCAGCCATCCAAGATACCTGGCTCTCCCAAGAAAGTTTATTCTCTGTTAAGGAAGCGCAAGCTGAGGTGGAGGAAGACAATTCTTAGTCTTTCTAAGCCTGAATTGTCAATTTAAAAGGTGACTGATACCTTGTTCTATTCTGAGCCAATTTTAACAGAATCTCTCTTTAGTGGGGAAATAGCCGCAGATGTAGAAATGTGGTGATAGTCACAAGAAACCTGATTTTTACCCTGTTGAAGATGCAGTTAAATTTTAGGAGAGATATGTTCATTTAGGAATTAGAGGATGATGCTGTTTGATCTGGTTGGAAATGTCATAATCCATAATCAATAACACTGTCTTAGAAACATTTGTAGTCGTTCATTCTAACTGCTGCTAGAGAGTTTAGTGAGGTTTGGATTGATTAAACTCTGAGATAGTTTTTGATACCTGCTTTTGTTCCTTCTCATCTGAGATCAAATTAACAGACTTCATGTGACAGCCCATAGATTTGTGTATTTGAGATCCTGAAGAAGGGCTTCAGTCCTGGGATCTGCCTCTTGTTACAGAAGCTCTGCAGAGTATATTTGCAAATCCTGTGTATTCATTCATGCATTTAATGAGATGAAGTGTGGTTTTCATTGTGCAGCCTTGGAATTTTTTATTTTTTTTTGCACTGCTGTAATTTTCACAAATTTCTTTAACAACTTAGATGAATGCGTGGCATAAACTGAAAGTACAAACTTCAGTTTGCCACTATCAACTTAGAAAATAGAACTGAAGATGAAGAGACTGCTGTGCTGGAGAACTGGTATCTTTTTAACCATTCCCTCTTATCTGTTTTCCAGAGAACAGATTTGACCTCTGATAAAGATTTATACCTTGACAACAGCTCTGTTGAAGAAGCATCAGGCGTCTATCCAATTGATGATGATGATTATTCTTCTGGGTCAGGTTCAGGTGAGACAACATGTCACAAATTGATTTTTAAAAGTGTAAGAAGTAATGCAATTATTTGAAGGAAATCTGTGCAGTTTTGCTTTATAAGCTGAGATGATACTTCCAGTGAATATTGTGAGTGCTTTGCTATTTACAGAGCACTGGGCACCCCTTTGGGCCAGGTTTTAAGTATTAGCTTTCTGCTCTTTTCTCTTACTCCTGAGTTGCATCGTTTCACTGCATTATTTTCTCTCTGCTGGCTCTCTCCATTCCCTCTGATTTCTGTGTAGATCTCCCTGGAGTTTAGAAATAAGGATTAGAGAAGGCTTAGTTCTCCCATGACATTATACTAATTTAGCAGTCTGTTAAGAAAACATAGCAGCATCATTCTTGTTTTCTCTTATATGCAGTCAGGTCCACGTAAACACGGTGTCCATTCCTCTTTTGTTGTTGTTCTTTTACTTTTAGAAATCTAGATATTGCCAAAACTGTGAGTTTTCTCTGAGGAAATTACATCCATATAATGAATAAAGAAATTCTTAAATACAACATCCTGAGTTCTCAGACTTAAACACTCATTAGAGACATGTAGCTAGCTCAAATTTTTTCCAAAAAAGTGTCAGTGAAACCGCCTTAATAATTTCTCTTAGAAGGTCTCTTTGAGGAGTATCTTCTAGACTTTCTTGGAGATTCCAAATGTTGAAAGCTAAATGCAGGATTTTGTGGTAGTTCTGGAAAAGACATTTCCTTATTGTTGTATTTGCTGAGCTGTTGTGGAAATCCCATTTATTTTCCCAGTGTGTTACCTACATGTTTGTTATTGTACTTTTTTTTTTTTTACTATGTCTTGATGCTTACATATAATTTGTGTACTTTCAAAGGATGAGCCCTTCTTCTGATACATTGTCTGTGTTACCTGTAAGGAACACGTGAGATTTTTCAGATGGATTTTTGGGGTTTTTTTCTGCAGACATCTGATTGTGTTGCCAGGCAAATCCAGGCCCATCATCATTCATACTTAGATGATGTCCTGTGTTTTGGGAGACCTCTGTTAGGGTAATTTGACATCCCAGGGTGATCAGAGGCTTGATTGGACCTCCTTGATGTAGACCAGTTTGAGGATAAATTTAATATTTCATTTTAAAAAAATATATATTAGTGAATCAGTGATTTCATTCAGTTCCCAGGACTGTCTAAGGGCTATTCTGATCTCCACAAAAATGTGCTTTCAGTCAGCTTCCCATTCTGTCACGTCTTCAGATACTGATAACTTTGTAAGCTTCAGAAAAGGAAATAAGTTGACAATAAATAGTTGTATGAGAAATGGTCTAGTGTAGTTTTTTTCCATCCCTCTGTGGTGTCTGGCTGTTTCTAACACGGAAGATTCGAAATTCAGACCTGCTTTTGAAGCGAAAAAAACTACACAAGAACTGGCTTCAAATCTTATTAACCCAGGATTTCACAAGGGAAGTGTAGGATCCTGCACCTGGGGAGGAATAACCCCAAGTACCAGCACAGGCTGGGGGTTGACCCAGCTCTGCAGAGAAGGACCAGGGAGTTTTTGTGGGTGACAAGCTGACCATGAGCCGGCAGTGCCCCCGTGGCCAGGAGTGCCGGTGGTATCCTGGGGTGCATCAGGAAAAGTGTGGCCAGCAGGTCGAGGGAGGTGATCCTGCCCCTCTGCTCAGCCCTAGTGAGGCCACATCTGAGACCTGTGTCCAGTTCTGGGCTCTTCAGTACAAGAAAGACAAAGAGCTACTGGAGAGGGTCAGCAGAGGGGCACAAAGATGATGGGGGGTCTGGAGCATCTTTTATGAGGGGGGCTGCCTGAGAAGGGATCCCATCAGCTGTAGGTGTTGATGAGATCCCTTCTCATGCCTGAAAGGCAGGTGTCAACATGACAGTGCCAGACTCTTTTCAGTGCTGCCCAGTGACAGGACAAGGAGCAATGGCCATAAACTAGAACACCTCAACAGGAGGAAGAACTTCTTGACACTGAGGGAAGCAGAGCACTGGCACAGGCTGCCCAGTGTCCCTCCCTGGAGAGATTGAAATCCCACATGGACACATTCCTTTGTAGTTTGCCATAGGTTACCCTGCCTTGGCAGAGGGGTTGGAGCGGATGATCTCCCGAGATCCTTTCCAAGCCTAACAATTCTGTGATTCTGTGGTAAAAGTGAAGCCAAAAAGACAGAAACTACCTCTAGACTTCACCAACAATAACACCTTGTCGTTTTTCTTTCTTTTCCTGTGCTCAGCCTTGAGCCATGGGTGGAAGTTGGAGTGCACTTCTGCTGTCTCTGGCAGCCTGCATTTCTTTCCTACAAGAAACGTGTCCTTGTAGACTGGGACAAGCTGGATGGCCCTGCAAAGAGCTCATGTGACAGTATACCCGATCTAATATTTTTGAACCAAGCAAAAAGTCTTTAGTTCAGGGAAGCAAAGGAGCATCCTTTCCACCCTACTCCACCTATACTTACTGCTCTCTGTTTTCTGTAGAAAGTGTCCTGCAGATGTACCATTGATCAATGTTTCTCATATTATGTTCAGTCTCTCTTTTATTTGATACTCAGTGATGTAATGTAATGTTTCTAGCAGGAAGAGCCTTCCCACTCAAGAGTGATTTTCTTGCTGTGTAGCAAGCATAGTCCAAGCCAACAGATCCAAGATGACAACATTGCTGACTCTTTTCTTTGCTGTGAAAATTGTTAGCTGCCACCAGGCCTGTGGAGATGAACAGAAATTGTCAGCACCACCATTAATGCCCTTGCAGGTCTTCAAACAGCATTAACATGGACAAATGTCACTGTAGGCATGACACATTTCAAACTAGAAATTGGCTGAGGGCTTTTTGTAAGGAGTAGCAAAGGTGATGGTGTTCTGGTTTTTTCTTTTCTTTTCCTTCCATAGCCTCTTGTTTGGTGTTTTTTGGTTTGGTTGTTGTTGGTTTTTTGTTTGGGTTTTTTTGTTTGTTTGTTTGTTTTTGTTGGTTTTTGGTGGGTTTTTTGTTTGTTTGGGGTTGTTTGTTTGTTTGTTGGTTTTTTGTTTGTTTGTTTGTTGGGGGTTTTTTGGGTTTTTTTGGGGGGGGGGTTTTTTTGCGCTTTTTTGTGTACATTCAGCTACTGTTGTGCATTTGCCCAAGTGTTGAATCTGAATCCATGGGTCAGCAATTTCCAGAGAAGCCATGCCTGCCTTCTGATTGTCCTGTATCAACAGCAGAATATCCATAGTGATTTAATTAGCCTGTTGTTTTCTTCTTGTAGTCTCCATTTCTGAGGAGATGCTTCAGTCTATCATCACTCTTTTTTGCATTAGTGTTTTATGTAACATAATAATAAAAAGTAGAAATAGTTTTCCAGCCTATATACAACTTGAAATACTTTTATAACTATTGTTACTTTTTCGTCTGGCATAAAAGATTTTAATAGAGCCTTGGTCTTGGAGATAAATGAAAGTAGCTGCTAAGCAGCATGACTACCTAGCATTATGTGAAGGAAAGGTACTATCCTAGCATTACATGAAGGAAAGGTACCACCTCTGTCAGATTTATGTACAAGTTCTTTGAAAAACTTTCTGTCTAGTTCTTGTGTCTTCTCTAAAATTACTCATATATCAGAAAATCAAGCAAACTTTTCCTTCCCGCCCTTCTCTTCCTCAACCTAACATTTCTCAGTCAATAGCAGCTTGAGTTGAGAACACTGGCTCAGGATGAACTGTGTGTATTCTGACATTGTGACTGGGGACTGTTCTGGGAGAAAAGTTGTGGTGGAATTGGAGCTTTTTTGAGAAACACAAGAGCAGATCTGCTTTGGCTCTTGACCAAGAGTGAAGCTGATGCTGCACTCCAAGGCCACCAGACAGTTTGGGAATCCTGTGGGAGCAGGGTGTGAGGCATGGGGACAGGGGTGGTGTGGCTGGGGGTGGCGTGTGTCATGGTCATGGGGCCGGGGAAGCTGCGGGGCACGGGCGCTCTCCCGGGTGCTGCCCAGGAGCCAGCATGGGTTCAGGGCTGACACCAGTGCTCCTGCCCCTGGGTGCTCTGTGGCAGCATGCCCAGCAGGCACACCTCTCCTGGTGTGCTTCCCCTGCCATGGTGCAGGCAACACAGCAAGGATTCATTTTCCATTTGCTTCAGTCCCACTCATAAGTGCCTTTCAGATTGTCTTGGAGCAAGAACTTCTGTCCACCTGCTAAACCAGCCCCAAGCATGCTTCATGACATTGACTGCCTGGCTCTCCAGGTCTTCTGACATAGAAATCCACTGTGATACTGTTTGAAAAGTGTATTTTTGATGTGCTGGACAGAATCTTATACTTCAGTATAGTTAGGACTATTCCTTTTAATCCTCCAAGTTTTGTTGGTTTCTTGGTTTGTTCTTCCTTGTGTGAGAGCTATCAGAGATGTGACATCCTTGCACTGTCTCAATTTATTTCAGCTGCAGTTCCCTGGCAGGGCATAGAATTATGTTTACAGGGTCATCTCTGGGTGCCTAACGCTGTGTTGTTTTGAGGACTGTTCAGTGAATGGAGGTGAGATAAGTCAGCTGAAAATACGTAATTTTGGTGTGTGTCACATTGCTGATAGAGATGTAAGGTGTGAAAGAGATGGTGGTTGTGTGTGCCCACCTTATCACAAATTTGCTTGTGGTGGTGGTACTCCCAGAGTGTGATGTGCAGCAGCAGACAAATAAGATGCCAAAAGATAGGGTGAATGATTGGATTTTTTGATAGAAGGTGTTAATCACTGCCTGCTTTGCAAGTCAGAGTGCAAACTACTGTGGGCTTTTTTCTACAAAAAATACTACTATCTATACAGTAATTTCTACTTTTTGTGCAGTAATTGAAGGTGGCACAATCTTGATTTCCTGACAAGTTTCCTCAAGCACTAAGGGTGTTAAAAAGCATTCACATTCCTGTCATCCAAGGATGGCTAATAGACACATCACTCAGGGTTATATTAGGTATTTCCAATACTACAGCACAGTTTAGAGCTGTTTTGACCACTATGAAGACAGCAGTTGGACATCCTGAAGAAGTTACTGTGGATAAAAGATGGTGTGTGATGGTCGAGAGCTTTCAGGTCTGCCACAGAGATGACTGTGGGTTTAATTACTGCAGGGTTTTTGTGGTGCCCTCAATAAGAGGGACTCCAGGCAGTGAATAGCCAGCACCATAACCCAAGCTCACCAAATCCAGAAACCAGCTATAGGAACAGTGATATTTTCCAGAGGAAGAAGTAAGTTCTTATACTCAAACAGTTTCACAGTATTCCTCTTAACAACCTACTTGGAAGTCAGTCACACTCATGACACTGTAGGCTTTTTCTTTCCAATCTTACTTGGATTTGGTGATGCTCTTTCTTGTGCTTTTTAGGGAACATGATACTGTGTGAAATCCTGTTGCTATGTTCTGGAGAGAACTAGTGAGTGGGTTTTTTTTGGTCCCTCAGTCCTATTTACAGGTAATTCCAAAAACACTACTGTCAGTTTAGCAAGGGAAGTGTCTTTTCCTTGTTTAGATCTATTCCATGCCAAGCAGAGACCTGTTTAGATAAAGCTAATTAGAAAGCAGGAGCTGTGAGGGATATGTCTTAGCCTGTACCCAAATCAGACCTAAATGATAGTTGCTTCAACTTTTTGGTGATTGTCAGAATTCCCCTGAGGCTGTATGGAAGAAGACCTGGGTACCTGTGGTGCAAATCTAGTGATCAGTCCAGGGATCAGATTAGTTGCCCATTTGTTGAGAGAACATGGATCTGCATCCTCCTTATCCAGAGGTTCAGACTGTAATGCTCTCCATTATGTCTGGCAGACACAACTATTGCCTGCAGCAAAGGTGGCATTTAAGGATTTGGAGGAGCAGTTGTGATTAAGTAGGACTTTTCATTTCATCAAAAGAAAAAAATACATTTCTGTACTCTGAAGTTGTGTTTTATCAGATCTCTAATCTGATAATCAATTTTAATTTCCTTGCCTGTGAAAGCTTTGTGTAATATGGAGGAACTTCAGAAGGTAAAGTAGGTTGAGCTATCCACTGAACCATTATTTCTCAAAGAAAACTCTTGAATCAGAGCCAGAAAAATTTTCCTGTTGGATGCCTTTCCACACCTCTGTTTTGAAGCAGGATGTTGATTTTTTTCATCTTTGAGTTGCATTTCAGGAAAATACCTGATTCTTGTTGTGAGGTCTTTATTCTAGAAGTTGTGTTGTAATTTTGGTATCTCTGAAAGTTTTTTTCCCAGTACTATTCCGTGCCAGTATCTTTTTTTTAATGACTCTAAATTTTCTTTTCTACTGTACAGTGATTGTTTTAGTTGTTGTGTTGTTAATGCCCCTCCTTTAAATGCCAGATGTATGTAATTCTTGATCATGACTTCAAAACATGATTATTGTGCTCATATTTTCAGCCTGTCTTCTTTCTTTAAAAAAACAAATTAAAAAATCAGTTTGGAATGAGTGAGTCATACTATTCTGCTGTAGGAGCGTTTTATTTGTTAGGAACTATTCTTATGCACATTTGCTAGATTTATGACCCAAGGGTTACTTGGGTAACCGGTGCCTGTAACGAGCAGAACACATTGAGATTCCTAAGGAGTGGTCCAAGAATGGGTCAATTCTTTTTTCCTCTTTCAGGCCTTGCTAATAATTTAGTCCCTTTCCTGTGTCTTCTTCCTTTCACTATCACTAAAGGATATTTATTAGACATGTCCATTACCTTATTCTAAAGGAGCCTTCATACCCCAGCAGGGCTTTGAATGTGGAGGAAATTAAATTTAAGGTAATCTTTAGGGAGTTTTTTGTCCTCTTACTCAGTTCAAAAGAAAAGGGCTTCTGAATTATGTGGAGTTTAAAAACATGTGAATTCCTAGTGACTGAAACATAAAGTGGTAGTAATCTTCCTGCAGATAGAAACGGCTTAGTTTTTTAGAATTCAACAGATGTGCTGTAGAAGAGAAATTCTGTTGAAGCAGTATGTGATAGGCAGAAACTGTTCAGTTCATATGGTTTAAGTAAGGATAAAGAAGTGCATTGATTTATTTATGGTATGTAATTAACTAGCAATCGCTGAACTGTACTTTCAGGCTTAATATCAACAGTACAATAGACAACCACAATACCTACCATTTATAAAATGGTAACAAGCAACTATAAATTTCTAAATCACTTTCTGTAACTGATCCAGTGTGTGATCACTGCACACAGCCACCCATCTCACAGGCCATGGGTGTGGAAGCTCCCCTTATCTGAGTATACAGGACCCTCTGTCCACACACCCTCGCTGTTGGAGACTTGGGTACCCCCATATGAGCCTGGGGCCCCACCAACACCTCCTGCCACGCCCAGGAGGAGACTCTTACCCCAGGGTGTGGGTTCTGGGGGTGTCCATGGTGGCTCTGGGGAAGCTGGAGGTAGCTGCTGAGGGTAACCACAGGGTGGGGGGTGGCACTGCCAAGCTCCAGCAGTGCCCCTGATGCCGTGGGACCTCATCAGAACCCATGGCACTGGGGTCTGCCCGTGTCATGCAGGCCTGATGGCTGCTGCTTTCACTCCAGACTTTCTGCCTCTATTGCAAGTGTTAAAGCTTTTTTCATACCTCTTTTCAGGAAGGGTTCTTCTGTTTGAAAAGTGTCATGGTAATTTCCTGCTTGCTACTTACACCAGCTGATGCACTCCCTTTTTCATGGGATCACTTGGGGCAAGTATCCCCCTGACAGTTTGGGTGCCCTGTTTGCACATGCATCATTATCTTAGCAGGCATTGTCATCTGGGCCCCTTGCCTAGGGTGGGCTGTGCTGCCATCTCTGCCTTGGTGGTGTCACAACAAAAAGTGTAATTGGTCTGAAAGAATTTCACAGGTCAATGAAGTGTTACATTTTGTCTCCAGGTGCCGAGGAAGATGAGGATAGTGCAGTGATAACAACATCCAGAACAGTTCCAAAGTTACCGACAACTAGTGATGCATCCAGGGCTGAGACCACCACAGTGAAAATGCAGACCAAGGTGCCTGCACAAACAAAGGTGCGTGGCTGGAGAGCAAGACCATTTAAAATTATTCCACTGTACATTCTTGATGGTTTGATGTTAAGTCTTCTATTTATATGGATTAAAAAGCACCCCTAAACTTTACTTTACTACTACAGCCTGCTAAATGACTACAGAGCTGTTTGTTTTCATTCCTACTAGAAAGTCTATATGGCAACATCTGGATTTCACACGAAAGAAAAGAGATGCAAAATAATGTATCATGATACCTTTGAGTCAGCTGTATGTTTTTTTATATTTCTCAAAGAGTTACTCAAAAATTCTTTGTGAAATTTTCCTTCTCAAAGGAGAATGCTGTATGGTTTGTCTGTAGTTTGAACATTCTGCAGGTTCCATTTAGTATTTTAGTATTTCCTTCTACCACCATAGATGACACTAAGTTACTTTCAAAGGTGTTCTGCATACAACATATCTGATTTGTTAATTTCAGAGTTGTTATTTCATTCAGAGGCTGTTATTCTGATAAACATAGGCAATATTAAGAGCTATTTGCTAAATGTACTTTCAGAGGTTTTAAACTTATGGGCAGTGTTTTTCATTCTGACGTGATGACGACAAATAGATCCAATTACAATGTCTAGACCAGCTTTCTGTGCTCTAAAAGCTTCCTGTGTGTTGTGTTGGTATTGTGCAGTATGTGCATGGAGCCACAGCTACGTGACTGCCCATGGCAGGCAGTGACTGTGCCAACTTGTGTGCCCTCTCTGTAAGCAATGCTCACTTTTCTTTTTTGTGCCACAGTCACCTGAAGAAATTGATAAAGAGGAAAGGCCTGAGGTGGATGCCAAGAAAAAGAGCGATGAGCCAGGGGATGACACTGACGTGTTCACTCAGAAGCATTCAGAAAACCTCTTCCAGAGAACAGAAGTTCTGGCAGGTGAGGCAGTGTTTGCCAAGGTCTATCTCACCAGAAATAAAACAGAAAACAGAGAGGATCCGTATCAAATAATGCAAGCTCAACATTTGAGTTTTCTTGGCAGATTCATACTATTAAACACATTAGTACTAAGCACATTCATAGTGGGTAGCCAGTGGTTGATTTGATGAGAATAAATTGGGCATCTTGGGGAAATACTTAATAGTGAAGTCCGTTGCTAATTGATTTGATGCCCACAAGTTGAACACTGCCGGCTGAGCATCTGGAGCTTTCACAGCTCAGAAAAGGAGTTAGAATTTGATTGATGTTGTAATGAAGAAATGTATTTCTCACCTCCCAAGAGCACATTGCTGTCTGGTTGATGTGGTGCAGATGTACACTGCTTGGGAGGAGCTCATGGCAGGCATGGGTGGATGGAAGGGGACAGATAGGCGCAATCCATTAGGGTACGGAAATCCCGTAAGATAAAGAGGGTGTATTTCTATGCATAACCCAGGGAGGCACAAGCTGGCCACCAGTGTTTTCACTACCTGTGAGATTTTTTTTTGGCCTAAGGACAGTGCTTACTGGTGTACTTTCCCTCAATGTATTTGGAAAGGGAGTTGGGAGTCATGAAAGTCAGATAGTTTTGGACCACATCTTCTTATGAGCATCAAAATGTGAAATAACCTTAAATGCACATCAGTGGAAGCACGTGGGTTTCCTGTTGAAGTCTGGTTGGGAGTTGATACTTCTCACACACCCACAAATGCGTGAAGTGTTCTCTCCTGTTATTGATCAATAGGAAGTTTATTTCAGTGAAGAGTCAGAATGAAAACTGACAGAGAATAGTAAAAGCTCATTTCTTAGCTAGGGTGACAAAATCTTTTAATGTTGAAAATGTTACTGTTGAAAAACGAGTTTGAAAGACAGCTTTATGCTCTGGCAGTACTAGTGGTGGTCTTAGTTGAGGTTTTGAAAAAACTTCAGTAACTTTTTTAAAACTGGGTTGTTGGATCTCTGACTTGTAAGTGGAATGTAATTTTAAATGATTGCCTTCATGAATGCAAACAAGCTTTCTGACAGTATATTTCAGGATACTAATAATGAAGACAGTTGCATAATGGGAGCCCTTTCCTGCAGTTTGAAAATAATAGCAAACTTACTGTGTGAGATGAAAAAGAAGTATGGTGCTAAGCTTGTTTTACTGGCATATTGTGAATCTCTGTTTCTTTGATTACAGCTGTTATTGCTGGCGGAGTTATTGGTTTTCTTTTTGCAATCTTCCTTATCCTGCTGCTGGTGTATCGCATGAGAAAGAAGGACGAAGGCAGTTACGACCTTGGTGAACGTAAACCATCCTGTGCTGCCTATCAAAAGGCACCAACTAAGGAGTTTTATGCATAAAATTCCTATTTAGTGTCTCTATTTATGAGATCACTGAACTTTTTTAAATAAAGCTTTTGCATAGAATAATGAAGTTTTTTTTTCATTAAAGAGCCGTTATGGCACCTTTATGATAAAACCCCATTGTATTTAAAACTTTTCACATATTCGTTTAAAAATGTAAAATTAAAAGTTAACATTTGCAG
The DNA here is from genome assembly GCA_013400635.1 of Hypocryptadius cinnamomeus. Classification (NCBI taxonomy): domain Eukaryota; kingdom Metazoa; phylum Chordata; class Aves; order Passeriformes; family Zosteropidae; genus Hypocryptadius; species Hypocryptadius cinnamomeus. The sequence continues at coordinate 48,998 of VYZP01051414.1, read as the reverse complement.
TGTTCTGTGAATAACAGTGGCAAAGCATTATTTTATAAAACCATTGATGTTCACTGAATGATTTTTAAAACTTTATGCATAAATATAAAATAATGAAAATTACTGTTTTATCCTATGGTTCAATGAAAGTTGTTTAATTTTGGTCAGCATGTCTCAGATTGATCTTACAAGTTAGTTTTTATTTCATTAATTTATCTGTTTCCAAAAAATGCCTTTTTGTAGTTGTCATGGTGCAATTTGTCTTCAGATAATTCAGATAACAGTAACTTTTAGTGTAAATGTAATTTTTCAGCTATGTAAACTTCAACCTCCACTTTGTATAAATTTAAGTGTCAGAATATGAATTTTACACTTTGCATTGTTTCTCAGCGTACCTGTAGCTTCAGTGAGATTTGTAACAGCAAATTAATGTGTAAAATTGGATTATTACTACAAACTGTATAGTCATATTCTTACTAAACAAATCTCCTGTAAGGAAGATTTGTAGTAAGCTACTGACGAACCTAAGCAAACCCAAAGACTCTAACAGTATTTTGAGAAGTTGCTGCAGATTTCTATGGCCACTGTATTTGTTAATTATTTGCAATTTGAAGGTACAAGTAGAGGTTTAAATTTTTGTTCTTTAAAAATGCATTTAAGTTGTAAACGTCTTTAAAGCCTTTGAAGTGCCTATGATTATATGTGACTCGTTGCAGACTGGTGTTAATGAGTATATAACAGTAAAAGAAAATGTTGGTATTTTATAAGCACAGACAATTCTAATGGTAACTTTTGTAGTCTTACATGGATAGACATAATTGTAATTTGGGAACATAAACACTACTGAATAAATCATGTGGCCTAATACTGAGAATTCTATTGTGATATACTTTTGTATGTTTTTCATTTTATGTCTGTTTGCTTATGTTTTAATGTCACAGAGTACATCTAGTAGATCTTAAAAATCCAGACCAAAAAAGAAAGGCTGTTGATGAGGGTGATCCTCACACCAGATTTATTGCTAAGGTGGCAGAGAGAAGTGGGAATGTTTAAGTCTTGCATCTGGTGTATTAGCTGTGAGACATTTGACTGTTGCATTAAGTTTAATGGCAGTGTTGACACAGGCCTGTTCTTCCTGCAAATGTTGTTTTCCCTACTGTAAAATTCAAAGGAGTACCCCAGTTCATTTACTGTGTGTATTTGGTTTTGATTTGTTTGCTCGCGTTTGTTTTTCCCCTGTCCCTTTGAAGAATTTTGGTTTATTCTGCTCAGACTCCAGCAGAAGAGTTGAGACAAGTGGAATATCTTCATAAGAGAAGAAAGAAATATTGCGAGTAGAAGAGAGAAGTGTCTGTTGCTTAGACCTCAGATAGGTGCTGGGTGGAGGGACACAGGGAGAAGACGACAGTCTGCCTCCTTATATTATGCTTTGTAACAGACAAATGGCTTCGTCTTCTGTTCTGCTGACCTCCTGGGTTTTTTATTTTTGAGATTCCTAAAACACAGGTGTTCAGGATGTCAAGCTGAAGTGCTTTTCAGAAATGGCAATGTATTGTAAATAAGATCTGGTAGCTTCAGATAAGAGTTGTGCAACTTGTATTTGTTGCTGTCCCAAGTTCAGTGGTCATTTAGGAACCAACGAATGCTATCCTGTGCTAAAATATTTAATATATTGCTTTTTACTTATACTTAACTGGCAAGTTTTTCAAAGCCATACAAGTTCAGCAAGTAAAAACAGGGTAAGAATTTAACAGGTATATCTTGTGCAATATTTAGTGAACTTCAATTAGTAAAATAACTGCTTGAAATAACTGTGCCAAGAAAAGAAAATTTCTGGCAAATGCTGTGCCACTGCTGTAAAATAAAGCATTTGTTAAAGTGCCAAAATAAAGTCTACTATGCCTAAACTAATACTTTATTTGTATAGTCTGACATCCAGTTTTTTGAAGCCCACTTTGCTTAAGGTAGTAGATCTGAATTTCTTTCAAGGGTGCAATGAATATTGCTGTAAGTATAGCTATAAATATTAAACACCAGATAAACTGTCTTCTCCTTCTTCATAAGCAAATTGATAATAAGTAGCTGTTTTGATTTTATTTATGTATGTTAGACTGCCTCTGTATCTACTGTACAGGCCACTTTATCCATCATAGAAATCTGTTGTAATTATGCAGACTACCAAATATGCTTGTCTGGTTCCTCCTGCATCTGTTTACAACAGAAGCAAAGGTAAATTTTCAGCTTTATTTCACCATTGGCCTTTTTTTCCCTGCACATTCATTATCCACTCTGTTCTATGCAGAGGAAGTGTAATGCTTCAGCTCTGTACGTGGACCTGAAATGTTGCAGTCTTCCCACCCTCCCTAACAAAAACCTGAAACTTTTGAACATGCAGTAGGTGTGTTAATAGGATTTATCATCTCATGATCTCTGCCTTTCTGTTTTCAGTGCCAAACCATTAGGGAAAAATTCTAACAGAGCTATCATCTTGGTTATAAACATAACTTCAGTTTTCATCAGTCTGAAAACCAGTCTGATGCAGCCACTCGACTCCCAGCAATGCTGTTCAGAAGAAATTGGCAGCCCAATGTGTGTCTCTTATGCTGAGGCTTCCTAGCACGAGTTGGTCTTCAGTTTCCTTTCCCTTTTGTTCTCTGCTTCCTGGATGTGTTTCTAGCAATACTCTGGCTGCTGGTGGATGTTGCTGGGCAGCTGGCAGTGTCGGTGCCAGGCTGTGGTGCTGCGCCACCTGCCCTCAGCTAGCAGTGGCTTTTCCTAGAGACCCTTGGCTCTGCTCTGCTGGAGCCACTCTAGCAGCTCTGGAATTCCTCAGCAATCTGATACAGTGTTTCCTTGTGATTGATAAGCTCGTGTCCATCAAAATGTCATTTTGCTTTGATTTAGCCTGGGTTATAAATTGTTACTTCCCCTTAGATTATTACTAAAAGAAGCCAAATACAGCTAATGTAAAGCTTATGCGAAAGAAGGCTCTTGCCTTTGCTTTATTCATGGCAAAATAACTTCAGAAGTTGAGTACATGGTTCCTCTGCTTGCCAACTCTATGAGTGAATTGTAGCTCATGTTTACAAGCTGCATAGCTAGTTTCTTCTTCACTTTGAGCATTGCACTTCACTGAAATAGGATAAATTAAAATAAAAATTGTTCTCTTACATCTCCTAACACGAGAGTAGCATATTTGTAACTTTGACTAGTTGTTCCTTTTTTTTTTACTTAAAGCTATGTATGGAAATGATGGTGAAGTGCATTCTTAAATGACAGATACTATTCTTCAGCATCACATGGAATACAGCAACCTTTTGTAACGAAACAAGTACCCAGATAAATATTAAATAAAAGCTATTGGAGTGAGACAGATTATGTATTATGCTGGGTATTTATGTATTTTGCTTAAGTAAGCAAGGGAGGAGGAATCCAAAGAGGAAAGCTCTCTGTGGAAACTACTATTCTTATACATGGAAATAATATACCAAATTTTTTAGACTTGCAATCAGTTATATTTGTTAATTAGCACTTGCTTAATCAGAGTGGCATAATTTCCTTTAAGGAAATACTTGTTGTCCACTTTTAATGAGCATTAATATTAATTTTGTTACACCTAAGCTCTTGGCTGTGTATCCCAGAGCTCTGAACTTTGGTGCGAAAGCCCCGTGCTGGGAACCTTTGGAGTATTGCCTTTCCAAAACTTTCATCAGGCTGAGCCAACATGACTTTGCTGTACAGTTTATCTGAGAAAAGACACGGCTAGTACACCGCTCCCTGGCATGTCTTCTGGTTCTGGGGTGGTTCGTGGCTGGAGCAGGAGAGGGGGATGCTGACATGTGCATTTGATTTCCTCACAGCTCTCAGGCTGACCAGGCACTGGGTTCAGCTGTGTGGGTGGGAGTGGGGGAGCTGTAACCCAACCCTGCCAGGGGAAAAAAGATGCTTTGCTGAGGTTTTTTCCTCTGTGAAGTAAAGTAAGTTGTGTATTTCTTGCTTTGAAATCAAATAAATGATAAAATTTAAGCTCAGTAGAGCTAGAAATGGAGATGTGGGTGCCTGCCCTGGACCCTGTGAACCAATTTCACATGTGCATCAGATGTGCCAAGTAGCTGCTTACGTGGGTGGAAATCTGAAAATCCCTCCGTGTACTTGCAGTATCTGAGTTTACTTTATAGTGGGAATGAGGGGGAGGGGACAGGGCTCCTTTAGAACTGCAGACATTAATTGGGGGTGAGTGGAAAGAAGGCAGGAAGAGAAACTGTCCTGACAGCCCCTGTTTTCCACTGAAAGTTACAAGGCATTTTGTGTTCTTGAGTTGTTACCATTGCACTGAAATTATCCTTCACAGAGAGAATCTGTAGGCAGGAGAGCGAGCAGGTGCTGGTGTCATACCCCGAGAGACGCTCCTGGATGCACACAGCTTCCCAGCGCAGCACAGGTGTTGTCTATCACAGCTTCTGCTGGTGGCTCTACCCTGGAATTCTGGCTACAGCAAAGCAGGTGAAGGACCTGCAGGGTTGACCCTGCGCATGTCCTGCTGCCCACACGAGGTGCTGGGAGGCTGGCAGCAGGCCGTGGTTGGGGTGCTGCGCTGCACATGGAACGCTCTGGCTTGGCTTGTCTGTGGGAGGTGGGAAGAAAGGGATGAGATGTGCAACAGGAACTTAGCAGTCAAGACATGCTGTTGCCTGTTGAAGGAACCTTCCATTTCTTTCCCATGCTTGGAAGATGTCATGCTTTCACTACATCGGACTCTTTTGATACATCTTTTGGTGGCGTAGCTTGCACAACTCTTTAGTTTTTTAATTCACATTGCACCTTTAAATCTGCAGATGTAATAGATCTGTAAAGTGCTGTAGTTCTGCTGGGGCTGAGCGCCTCTGTCTCTCATGACTAAAGGTCAGATCCAAAGAATTCCTCCATCCTGGCAATTCAGCCCTGGCCTGAAATGAGAGGAAAGAGGAATGTTTGTGAAAAACTTCCAGAAAAATATTGCAAAACCTGTAATAGTTTGTTGAAAATAAACAGAGCCCAAGTTCTCTGTAGGGGGTGACTTTAATTAATTTAGATTTCTTCTGGGGCATTATGCAGGTTTTTTCCCATGGATTTTTATTTGATGAATGCAGAGGAAGCTTCTGATATTTTTCTATGTTTAATCCAAGCGCTGACGTATAAGGAACAATAATTCCACCAGGCAACCTACTTGAAGTTTATCTAGTGGTGGGAAACTAAGCTCAGTGGAGGAAAAAGCTCTGTGTCCTAGTTACCCACCCACCTTGTATGGCCATATGTAGTCCTGGAGTGTAAACAAAGTTTGGTACCCATTTTCCTAAGTTCCTGTGGTGGAATAGGAGCTTTTTCTAAACACTGCAGGTCCCCAAAGGATACCAAAGAGAAATGAGAACAGACTTTCTTTTTGATGTTTTTGTGTCATAACCCATAATACTAACACTCATCTCCTTCCTACTCCCCTTTCTAAGTATAGCAGCAGGGAGAAGTCCACAGCCATCACACTAAACGGTACTGAAAGAATGTAAAACAGCCCAAAGTACAGTTTTCATCATTCATCCCTGTAATTTTCAATACCACAGAACTAACACAAGAGTCTCTTATGAAAGGAACAGAAGCAGAGCATGTGCTTTCTTCTGGACCAGCCCACAGTGCCAAATAAGTTAATGCTGACTTGGGAAAAGTCTCAGATGGCAGAGGGAATGGCTCACTCCTGCTCAGACTAAAAAACCTGAATGAAGGACCCTGCCTTGCTGTATTGCCTCACTGCCAGGCTGGCAGCTGTGCCACTTCTGTGCTGGTGAGCCAAGACTTCAGGAGCAGTTCTAGGGAATCTTCATGATCTGAGCTCCATCCCGCAGGAAAACCTTCCCTGAGAATCACTGTAAGCTTAAATTATTGACTACAATCAAAGCAGCAGCTAGAAACTTGTCTTTAAATCATCAGCTTTCACCCTGTTTTGCATTTGCTCAGATGTTTTCCTAAAGAAAATTAATTTTTATTGGCTGGTAAACAAGATGGCTTGTTAACTCACAATTTATTTAATCTTTACACTAAATTTTACTCTGCAGTAGTACAGACTATTTTCATACTTACACCATTACAAAGCTTAACTTCCATTTTTTTATATTTTAGTTTTTCCATTCTGTTATGTTAAAATGGTAAATATTTATTTACCAGCCAATTCAGTTTATAGCTTTTATTTATTTCAACTTGCTTTTCAATGTAAATTGAGAATTTATTATGAATGCATGAAATTAGCACTTCTTATAAAATAAAATACATTATGCCCATCAGAACAAAGATAAGCAAAACTATTTTGACTATGAAGCAAATTGTGCAATTATTGTAACTAATTTATTACACAGAAGCATTGCTACTAGTTACTGAATTGAGTCATTCCAATCACAATGTCTGTTAATACTTTAGAACCAGCAACTCTCAATCTGTCTTCTTTTTTTACCATAAGTACAAGCTCTCCTCTTTTTCAGCTTCTAAGTGGTTTTATAAAAAAAAAAAAAAAAAAAAAAACTGAAAAAATTTATACCCACAGAAGAGCTGTCAAAGTGTCTAAAGTTTTCTTTTATCATCTTGAAAGTCAGTTACAGGTGCCCAGCCATGTGACTTCTCCCAGTTCATGGTTTGATTTTTGTAACAGCTCTAGCAATAGAAATCATAACTTTTTCTTGTCCAGTCTGTGCTTTTTATCACACGCTTTCAGCCACTAAAAGCCAAGCAGAATTTTACTTCAGCTTTTCCTAATGGGACTTTTAATGCAGATTCTGAAATTCCATAGACTTGTTCACGTCTGGCTCTTCTAAGAAATGCTGTACCTGTTCTTAAAGAAAAAATATGTTCTTTTAGACAATCTCTCAGTTTATAAACTTTGCACTTTTCAGCATGTTTATCAAAACTTTCACACCATGATCAGACAGACTTTGCAAATTTGAGTAGGAATCACGCCCCCTTCTAAATATATACCATAGAGGATCAGGACTCCAAAATTTTAGTTAGCTTTGGAAGTAACACATTAACTCTCTTGCAGAGTCACATTTTTTTAAGTTTAAATGATTAATGTGTGACTTGAACAGCCTGTTCAGAGTCTTGTAGTTAAACCTAGAATGAGATATTGGTGAAGCTAGGTCTCAAGGCATGAATCGACACATTGAGTTGGGTCTGTGCTCAAAACCTGTTACAAAATAAAGTACCATCACTTTTGGGCCTGTTCAGATGATAACAAGCCATTTTAGCACTGAGTTTCTGTCCATCTGTCTACTATCTGCCACTCCAAGAACATTTCTTTTCCCAGTAAAATGTCTGGCTGAAGCTTACTGAGAGAAGTCACACTTCTACTCAGCCTCCCATCTGCCTGTTAGATGGAGGTTTTATGCTCACATCCTGTATGAACACTGTAATGTGTTCATAAAATCATGGGATGGTTTGGGTTAGAAGGGACCTTAAAGATTATCTAGTTCCAACGCCCCTGCCCTGAGCAGGGACCCCTTCCACTAAACCAGGTTACTCAGAGCCCTATCCTAGCCTTAAACACCTCCAGTGAGGGACTTGGGGGTCTGTTCATTACAGTTCAATTCAGGCCAAGTCCAGAAATAAACCATGTATTTTATCTGCATTTTTAAACTATCCATTGATTTAAACTTGTCTGGGACAAATATGGGTGGAATAAGTCAAATTCAGATTTTGAGTAATTTGAACTTGTGTTTTATCCTCACTAAAATACTGAGAAGAATGAAGGTACCTAGCTCTAGGGAAGAGAGTGCTTGAGAGAAACTATAATTTAATTGCTGCATTGTAAGGAAAGCTCTTTAGGGCGGTATTTAATGTATTTTTAATGCAAATATGTGATAATTGATGTCAGACATTCAAATACCTTTGTATATTGCTGGACCAATTGCTACCTGAAAACTGAAAATCTGCAGGAATGAACAGGGCTCCTTGCACATCTGCTTTTATATCAGGTGCCCATGCTCTGTTTTCCTTCCATGGCAGCACAAGCCACACAGTTTATAAGGAGATTCAAGTGGGAACATGCTCCACGAATTTTTACCAAAATCCTGTCTGTGCTATGGCAAACCCATTGCCTCTGTAAGAAAACATGTAGTAGTCTGAAGGAGAAATCACCCTGCCGGACTGTGTCTTTAGTAGCAAGTTTTGCTGCCGGAACTTTTGTGGGGTCATGAGCTGCACACATGTTTATGTCCCTGGAGCATGTGTGTTCACCATGGCTTTTTGGAGATGCTGTGTGCCCTCGCTGCAAGAGGCTGTAACAGCAGAAGGGCTTGCAGTTGCCAGGAGCATGTATACAGTGGCATTTTGCTGCTGGCTATTTTGGCTGGTGTTATTCAGAGAGGAGACTTCACTTTGGCAGGAGAAGGCTCATTTTGTTGGCTTGTATCAACTTTTGTTGGCTTATATCAGCAATGCAGAGAAACTTGAGGCAACTAAGACTGACTTCTGACTGGGAACCTGCATTGCACTGGCCAGGCTGCAGCTAGGATGTGTCCCAAGCAAGGACCCTCTACCAACCCACTGCTGGCAGATGCTCTCACCTGGTGATCTGACTTGATACCTGAAATAAGCAAGCCTCTGACACAGCAGCAGAAAAGCAAACAGAACTGTGTAGAAAAATACATGTTTTGAGGTGCTTGCTATTTTTCTTTCAAAATGTCCCTGCTTTTTTCCCCCCTTTCTGTACATTACTAGGATGTATTTATTTGCTGCTAGGCTGCATAAATGGAGACATGTAAGTCAGGATCAAGCTTAAATACTTCCTTCTACAAAGAACTGAAGAAAAATTATTCTTTGAAACATACGAGTAATTATTTTCAACTCCTTTAACTGAAAAAAAAAAAAGAGGAAATAAAAGCTGAAGTTTGCATTAATTAGCAGTCCATTTTTACTTGCCTACAGCACAAAGCAACAGAGAAAAACTTTAAATGAAGAAAACATCTTATAGTGATACTAAAATCCATTGTGGACTTACAGGAGACTTTTGGGAGACTAAGTCAAAAAATAAAAAATGCTATGCTAAAGTAAATAAATGTTCTAAAATGATAATTGACAGCATACCTCTAAACAAGGGTAACTGGTATATTGGTAATTTTTCAGTCTGGTACAGTGTGCTCCCACTTCAAACACCTTTTGTATTTGGTCCTGTGCTGGCAGCTTTTCAAAGGAATCTTATACTTTCTTCCCTCCCCCTCCCTACTTTGCATAATAATTAGTATGTGAATATGCTTGTGATTTCTTCTTATTATTTTAATACAGTCACATTTTAGAGACTTCAATAAAGTTTGGAGGACAACCAAAGCAGTTCTTGCTCCAAAAGCCATGCAGTCTAAATGGAGTGGAAAACCAAAGCACAGCAAGGTAGCATCATGTCACTCCCCCTTCTTTGCAGGGAGAAACCTTGTACCAAGCAATTTCCATCAGAAGAGATTCAGGAGCTGCTCAGGCAGTGAGTGTTTTGTGCCTAACAGCACACTCCACCAGTTGCTTCATATGCTGTATAATAGGAGGTGAAAAAATCCAACAGTAAGTAGTGTCATATGTCCTTATTTTAGGTTGAATTCCCCTTTCCAGGAGCTAGGTACCGGCTTCTTCCTTGAAGCACCAAGTTACAATCAGATAATGCTGATTATTATATCATATATATCCAATCCCCTTCTTTAATAGTAAGTTCTTGACTTTGACTTAATAATCACAGCAGTCTTGTAAAGATGCATCCATACAGAAACCTTCAAGCACCTGATGGTCTTTATGAGTTCAAGAGTATGCAAGAAGGGTGACAAAGATGATTTCTGGATGGTGGGGCTGGGATTTTGCCCAACATAGTAGCCAATAAAGTTTGTGAAACTGATCACAAGACTCCTCAGCTCCAGCCTCTGCCAGATTTACAATTACAGTCCTGAGTAGGGAAAACCAAGCAATCTGAAACTCCTGAGGTTGTAAACAAATCTGTGTATGTGGTGAATAATGCAAAATAGAGAAAATCACGTAAGAGGTGGGTCTAAGGGAAATACCTTTCCCGAGGCTAAATGGGTATTGATGTGTTTCAAACCTGTAAACAGATTTGTGCATGTTGCTGGCTGAAGAGGGGTGGAGCTCCAGGTTTTGCTGTTATGCCTCTTAACTTGCTTTTGCCACTCCTCTGGCAAGGACAGCAGAAGACTAAAGCAGTGAGTTCTATACCCTCTGACCTGGGATTAATGACAGCTACACCAAGATATCTCCATCCTTCTGACTATTTGATGAAGGAGAAAAAAAAGATGGCCTGACTCTCAACTTCTTGGTATAGAAGGATTAACAAAGGAAGTTAATTAAGGAAAAAATAATGGGAAACCAGTTGGGTGAAGTGATTTAATTGCTAAGGGAGCAAATGAAAAGAAATCACTCTCATGAATTGACCAAAATCCTAAATTTATATACTGCAAGTACAGTTTTACATGAGCTTCTTCATGAGGACATGTCCTATGTTCTCTCTTGCTGAAAGTGAAAAGGAAAGCTGTGCATTGGCAGTTAAGTTCAAGGTGTTGTGGGTGTAACAGCCAAACTTTGAGGATAGAATATTTTCTTGCATGACTTCCAGTGACATATTATCACATTAATTACTGTATAATCTCTTTCCAGAGGTACAGTACTAGATGGATGCTCACAGCTTATAGGGTACTATTTGTAAAGAATATCCAGGATGTGCAGCAAAGAAGGAGCCAGACAGGAAAATATCTGACAGCCTTTTCCTTGTGTAACAGTTTTGTTGAAGCAGTTGTTTCGTTACCCTCAATGGAACAGGACTCTTAAGGACTGTAGCAGTTTGAGAAATATGTTGTTTCGTCCCACCAGCATGCTCCCTGATCTATATTGCAGAGGACAAAGCTCCAGCTGCAAAAACATACTGTTCAGATGCTGTACTGAAAAATACAAGTGAAAAAATACAAATGAGTCACCTCAAATACAAAGGTGGAGGAGTCAGGTTGGCAGGAACAGCCATTATCTTATAATAATGTGTTTCAAACCCCTCCTCAAGGTACACACCCATGAAGCTCATTAGTATAACAGTCATTCCACTGAGGCAGAAAGTTCATTAATATTGGAATATGGTGTTGAATATTAGAGGGAAATTCTTCAATGTCTTCCTGCTACAGCAGCTTTTTGGAAATGCACTATGGGCTTTGATCCTAAAACCCTTACCTCTAAGCACCTGGGTAGTCCCATTGATTTAAACAGAATAAAATGAGAGCTTTAATTCAAGTGTTTGCAGATTAAGACCCATGTTTGTATTTTAAGATCTTATCTACAGAAGAAATTGCACTCATTTACCTAAGTGTTTTATAAACACACCTTTATTTAAATGAGTGCAATGTTACTTCTGCAGGCGGCCACCATCCCAGGAGCAGTGGCCCTGCCTCAGTTCCCAGGAGCGTGAGGGCAGGAAAGGCTCTTAGAGCTGGAAAACATCAATGAACTACACAAGCAAGAATTACCATGCTCTGAAATACTCAGAAGGATGCTGCCCCTGTGCAGCCAGCAGGAAAGGCTCCTCATGCTTCATTCATTTTCCATGTGCCCTTGCACCACTATCACACATTCCCTATAAAAGTGCAGTTATAGAATCATCACAGCATCACAGAATGGTTTGGGTTGGAAAACACCTTAAAAACTGTCTCATGACAATCTCGTGCCATGGGTAAGGACACCTTCCAGTAGATCACGTTGCCCAGTGCCCCATCCCAGCTGGCACTGAATATTCCAGGGATGGGGCATCCACAATTTCTTTGGCAGGCACAACGCCTCACCGCCCTCACAGCCCCTCGCAGGGAAGTTCTCAGTCCCTCCGAAAGCCCTGTGGTGACGGATGATGTTTTTCAGGCCCCAGAGGCTCGGCGGCAGCAGCCGGGCCAGGCCCGCCTGACTCGGGGCGGGCTACGAGGCCGCGGGGCCGAGGCAGCGGCGGGTCCCGGGCGGCGGCCCGGCCCCTCCTACCCCCCGGCGGCTCCTCCTTCCCCGTCCGCAGCCGGCCGGGGGTCAGGGCTGTGCCGCCGCTGCCCGATCTGCACGGGGAAGGTGCGTGTTTGCTCTGCCCGCCGCCTCATCCTCATCCTCCTCCTCCTCCTCCTTTTCCTCCTCCTCCGCCTCCGCACAGGGCGTCCCCCCGGGCTGCCGCCGCTCCTCCGCCGGCCTGTAGCGCTTTATCGGGAGGCTTCTGCTGCGGAGGAGGGGCACCTCGCCGCCATTCCCGGCGCCCGGCTGGGCTCAACCCGGCTCCTTGTCTTGTGTTAGAGCCGTGCAGCATGTGCTGCCTTTCCCCACCCCTCAATGGGGATTTCGCCCGCTGCGTCGCAGCCCCGGTGCTGCCGGCCCTGCCCCGGGTCGGTGCGCTGGAGCCCCCAGCCTGGCAGCGGAGGTCGGCACGGCCTCGCTGTATCTGCTGTTCGCCCTTGGCTGGAGGGGTGACTGACACCGGCATGGTCAGGAGCTGTGACAGGTTCCATCGCGTGACAACAGCGGAAAAGGATCTGGAGGTGCTTGTCGACAACTGGCTGAACATGAGCCAGCAGTGAGCCCAGGTGGCCAAGAAGGCCAGTGGCATCCTGGCCTGTATCAGCAATAGTGTGGCCAGCAGGAGCAGGGCAGGGATTGTCCCCCGGGGCTGTGGATGGGGTGCACATCAAGTACTACATCCAGTTCTGGGCCCCTCAGTACAAGAAGGACATTGAGGGGCTGGAGTGTGTCCAGAGAAGGGCAACAGAGCTGGAGAAGGGTCTGGAGCACAAGTCCTGCGAGGAGCAGCTGAGGGAGCTGGGGGTGTTTAGCCTGGAGAAAAGAAGGCTCATGGGGACATCATTCTCTACAACTATCTGAAACGAGATTGTAGCCACGTGGGCGTCAGTCTTTTTTCCCATGTAACAAGTAACAGGACAAGTGAACATAGCCTAAACTGTGTCAGGGGAGTTTTAAGTTAGATATTTGGTGGAATATCACAGAAGGAGTGATTAGACATTGGAATGGACTGCCGAGGAATCACCATCCCCGGAGGTGTTTAAGGAAAAACTGGGCGTGGCAATTTGTGCCAGGGTCTAGTTGATGTGGTGATGTTCGGTCAGAGATTGGACTCAAAGATCTCAAAGGTCTTTTCCAGCCTAATTGATTTAGTGATTCTGTGAAACAAAATCCTTGCTCACCCACTTGTTCCTCTTAATTTAAAAACAAATATGGACTCAGAGTTGGCAGTCACACAGTGCTTGGAGGATGCATGGTCAGTGGTAGGCAATGCATGATGCTCTGCCATGATCCTGAAGTGAGCAAAGTTGACAGCAGTCACTGACTGAAAGCTAAAAAATATATAAATATTGTGAAAATAATATATACAAATATTAAACATATAAAGAAACATGGAAAAGATATAAGTTCTGTGGGCTGAATCAGATTTGACTAAGGAAGCATTAGATGCAAAGGAACCTTTTGAATGTAGTGGTTATATCAGCCAAGTTGTACATATGCTCAAAATTACAAAAGAACAAATTCAAGATACAAGCACAAGAATTCAGTTTGTGTATTAATTACTTTCTTTCCTCCAAACTGCAGTATTTTGAGGACCTGACTTTCCTAAGTGCTGCATGAGCACCAAAAGTGCCTGCTCAGATAGTGCCATGTACAAAGGCAACTAAAATCCTAATGTCTTGTTAAGTGAGCCTTAATTTTCAAAATGTTGCCTCTTGTTTTTGCTCTAATCAAAATGAGATTACTTTTTATTAATTTTTTGTTTTACTAGTTTTTACTAATTGTTTGTGGAGATAGTTCTCTAGAACTGTTGTAGGAGTGTTGTAATCTGTTGATTAAAGGGGAATGTGCAAGTGTTTCTTCTTACAAAGCAATACTTGGGATGGCTGTAGAGCAGACTTCCTGTGTGGAAATGGAATAACTGCTTATATCTTCATCTATCTGTAATGTATCTCTCTGTTTTAGCTTGTGAAAATTCAGTTAGGGTGACAAAAGCTGGCCTTTATTTTGTTCTGGGTAATTTTTTGCAGGAATGAAAACTTTTATTAGAAGTCTTTCTCATGCTTACCTGTCAGTTCTTAAAATCACTTTCCAGTCTTGTCTGCTGCTCTTTCAATTGGATTATTATTTTTAATAAAATCTCAAACCCTTATTTCCTCAAAGAAACTCCACAAAGCCTGCCATGTGCATGAGAGTTCTTACATCCCTTGTTTCCTTGCAAATTTTGTCTAAGTCCCTTAGACATATCCAGCCTGTGTTGAATAGCATCTATCTATTGTCCCTTGCAATCAGTTTTGCTTTACTCAAACTTCTGTCTTTCAGATGAAGGCTGTGCAGATAAACTTAGATCACAGCCACCACAGCTTTAGAGATTCATACAAAGCCTTTGTCTTACCTGATCTTGTTTCTTGGTGTTTAAAATACATATAATTCTTTTGAACAGCAAAACAATAAGATACTAAATCAGATAAGAACAGATTGCAAATCTGGGCTGGGGAAGAACAACCTGTCATTGACCCCTGTTGGGAGACATCTGTTAGCAAAAGCTCATATAAATCTGTATTTGTTTTATAACACGATTTTGCAAATGCCTGCGTGTCTTTAATGCTGATTTGAGAAAGGAAGCAACTTATAATATCTTACTCTTGATATAATTGCAGAAATTCATAATGCACATGGGATTCTTTTATCTATTCCTGCTATATTGTATAAAACTTTCTTGTTTTAAAGTTGAAAACTCTGCCTTGTCATTTCTTCCTTTCTTCCCGATTGTGGGAGGATGCAGATGAAGGGTGGCAGTACATCTAAGAGGTAGCAGCTGCAGGGGTGAAATATTTTGCCTAAAGAAGTACTTTGTGGGTAGAAATGTACAAAACGATTACAATCTTGAAGCTCTACAGTTCTTTCTGTTCTGTCTCGACAGGAAATATCTGTCAGAAACTGCATTGCAGTAATCTTTCACTTTTTTGTTACCAAATGCCTGCAATAATCTCAAAGTAGTGAAATAAATGTAAATTCTTTCTTCAACTGACCCCAAGTCACTTACATTTTCACTGTGATGGCAATAGTGAAGTTTTAGCTCAGATTTGTAATCTCTTAAATGCCAATTACTCGATTAAGTCCGTATTTTTGCCAGAATCTTTGAAGAATGCTTTGCTCTTTTTTGTTTCAGTTTTACAGTACAAGAGAAAATTCTATGTGAGCTTGAGAAAAATGTTAACCTTGTTAGCCTGTAAAAAATGTTAGCCTTTTTAAAAAAATGGTAATTTGGTTACCTTGATCTTACAAGAGACTTGATTTCTGATATTGAGATAGAGAAAATGGACCTATAGTGGGAGGTTTACTTTTAATTTATCTATTTATCTATCTAGCCATCAATCTACCTACCTATTTTTTTTATTTAATGGAGAATATTCAGACATCTGGCTCATTTGGATTCTTTCTTTTTTCCCCTGTACTGGTATTAATAATAGTAATATTTTATCAGACTCTTTAGGACTAATTAACATAGGTCTCTTCTATGAATTTTCTCCACAGTGGATGAGAGAAAAATACAGAAATCCCTTTGGTGCTGTTGCTGCCAAGAGAGACTTGATAGAAGTGTCTAGTGAATAGACATGTAGATTAAAATACATCTCTAAGAATTTATGTATTTTGCAAAGTGTTTTATTGTACTACACACAGCAGTCAGAGGTATGGCAAAAGACTTGTGATCTTACAACCTGACTTTAAGAGAATACTAATGCTGTTTTAAGAAAGAAAATATGTCAGTCAAATTTATCTCAATTCTCTAAGATAAATTTTAAATCAATGATCATTATGTTATAGTAAGAGGAGATTAATCTTAGGTCACCTATCATAGACATTCCTTACATCATAGGAGTTATAAACAACTAAGATTATTTTAAACTTGCCTGAGTGACCATCTTGCATTTAGTACAACAGTGAGAGTTTCTACAGGCTCAGGATTTGCCCAAACCTGATTTCTGACCCCACAGACTCATCATCTTGTCCAGCTGAGAATTGTTGACACCCTTTTAAAGCCTGTTTTAGTACTGATATGAGAAAACAGTTCTGGGTTTAAATCTGTTGTTGTCTATGTGTTTGGGCTTTCTTCTCCCTTTCTTTTTCTCAAGTTGCTGGTTAAGGTGACTGATCTTTTACTTAAATGTAGTGAAATTATATTTCCTGCTCGAATACACTGTATGAAAGGGAATGAGACCACTCTTCTGTCCTCCCCAAGTTTTTCTAGCTTTCATCTGCTACATGTACATTGATACACTGTGCCTTTAATTTTTTGTTAGGGTTTTTTTTTTTTTTCAGAGGAGGCACTTGACTATGAATTTACTTAAAGCAAGTGAGTCCAAAGGAATTTTGTGTTTCAAGTAGCCCCACAAAAAGGGGCTTATATAATATTATGCATGTGCCAATAGTAATTTGAGAAAGAAATGTACTTTTTTGAGGTCTTCAAATATGATCTGAGCCAATAGGCGCCATTGGGAAAGCATCCACTATTTTATCTGTAACATTTGCAGACCAGAACTTTAATTTGATTTGTCTTAAATGGTTTCCCCTTGTACTGTGCACACATTTGGAGATTAGTGTTTCTGATTCTGTTGGTTTATACTGTTCTGAATCACAAGGCTGATCTTCTAGTTCTCTCTCTGGTCATGTTCTCCTGTACAAAACACAAGTCTTCTTTTGTGGCAGACTATGAAACACTTCTTGGAGTTTTAGTTTAATGAAAATCTTTATTGCTTTAGAAGCAGAAAGAATTGTAAACTACTAATTTCTTTGAGATTGATCATATGATCAATCTTTAAGAATGATTCTGTATATTACTGCAGTGGGCTATTAATATTTTCTCCTATGACAACTAGGTAAAGCAGACAAGTGCAATACCAATCTCAGGTAATCTGTTCAGTGCTGTTGAAAAATACACAAAGCAGACAATTTCTGCCTCAACAATGCACTGCGAGATACCCAAGAAGGAAAACAAAGTCAACTTGGTTTTAATTATTTCAGTTTGGTTGTCTTGAAAGAGCTGTTGAGTTAGGAATGTCTAGAGGGTTTTCAGGTGAAAAAATTTCAAAAATAGGCTTGGAAAATTCTATGCAGGCTCTGTGTTACTACCCTTGTGCATTTTACCTTCAGCTGCTGCAGAGTTTCCCACCCCAGCCACCCAAGTGGCCTTTGGTCAGCCATTCTCACCCAGGTGCCAGTGAAAGAGCAGAGCTGTCTGTTCCTCAGAGCACAGGAACTCCTGCAGTGCAGTCTTCCTTTGAGTAGTACATCTTTATTTTCTCTTTGGCAGTACTAATGCTCATTATTAATTTCTACAAACAAAGCAAAATTGCTTGTTATGGATTGGTTCTCAGCTGCTGATCAGATGGACAAGGTTGTGGTGCAAGTGAATGTCAATTTGAAGGGCAGAATGACTGTAGCTGGGATCTAGATGTACTTAAGCCACTGCTGATCCGAATCTGTGTCCCACTCAGTCCAGGCTGGTGAAATACATGTACACTGATGTTAATATATGTTGCTCCAGCAGCTAGAGTCTGTGATTTGTGCTTCATTTTGGGCTTAGGTGTTATAGCTGAAGAGAAATCTTGCAGAAAAAGGGGTAGTGAGCAGGAATGTCTCTGTGGCTGCCCTTCAGAGAGTAACTGAATTAGGGCAGATGGTGCTTGTGTCCAGCAACCAATGCCACCCAAGTCAGCAGATATATTTTGCTTTGCAGTGCTCTGTGGTGTGTTCTACAGTTGTTAGAAGACCTGGCATAGCCAAATGCAATGTATCCAATACAGATGGATTGTACTGGGCTCTTTGGTAGTTGTGCAGGTTTGGACTGTTCAAGCAAATGCCGCAATGAAAGAGGCTTATGAGAAATATTGAGAGAGACTTTTTAACAGGGCATCTTGTGATAGGACAAGGGGTAATGGTTTTAAACTAAAAGAGTAGAGTTTGACTAGAAATAAAGGAGACATTTTTTATACTGAGAGTGATGAAACTCTAGAACAGGTTGTCCAGAGAGGTGGTAGATGCCCCATTCTTGGGGACAGTCAGGGTCAGGTTGGGTTGGGCTCTGAACAACCTGATCTAGTTGAAGCTGACCTTGCTTGTTGCAGGGGGGTTGGACTGACCTTGAGCATGTCTTCCAACCCAAACCATTCTATGATTCTGTAGTGACTTTCCTGAAAATCCAGAACAATAGCAGTTGAGCAGCTGAAGACAGGAATGGGAGCATAGGAATCTCCCATAAAAATAACTGTTGGGAGCTTATCAGTATGTGAATTTTAAATAAGAAAAACAGATGCCTACTGGATAAATAAAAATTAGAGTAGGCACCTGTCTAATGTTACCTCCCAAAATGATCAAAATGAAACATGCTGTCTTACATTGCCTGTCCCTACAGACAAGTGACATAGGAAGGATGAAATTCAGCTATTTTCCCTAGAAAACATTTTCAGCTGTGATGCAATAACAACTGGGCTGTTTGCTGCAAGCATCACTGCAGCTGTGGGTTACTGTCTGTGTAAACTCAGCTGCTCTTCTGAAAGCAAAAGGTAACTGCTCTAAAAAAGGCCTTAATCTAGGAATTAAATAGGATGGTAAACTTGAGGAATGTAGGCTTCTTGTTCACCTTGCTTGCTCTCCAGGTGTTTATATCTAAGTACTTTGTGCTCAATAAGTATGACTTGTTGGTAAACATGGATTAAGGGGTGTAGGGTTATTGTTGCTGTCAGATCTGTTTCAGGGAATAACTGGGAAGTTGTCATAGGGGAGCGGATCCAAAAAATAAGTGTAGTCACACGTGGTCAAATCATCCTGAAAGGATCAGCACTTCATGAAGAAGTCAAAGATGCTTTTGAATGAATGAGCATTAGTAACTTCATGTGAACTTTATTTTCATCAATTGCCTCTGCTTGCAAGCTGATGTATGTGATAAAATCGAAACCAAGTGTATGTGATCCTCCAGTACCGGTGCCATTTTAACTTGGAATTGCTTTTAATTAATCAAGAGACTGACATTTGCAACATCTGGATTTACTGAAGGATGCAGAGGCTTCATTTTTAGCTCACACTAGTAACAGTCAGCGTCCCAAATGTTTGATAGTTGCTTTTTTCATGCAGTGGATAAAGCCCTCTGAATTTGATGTAGTTATGACTGAGCAGTTGTGTGGGTTGAAAACCAACATGTATAGCTAAATCAAAGTAGACTGTTCCAAGTGCTTTATTTCTTCAAGCTTTTGTCTCTTCAGTGGTTGGTCTTGTGACTAGGAACAGTTTAAGGTCATGTTCCCAAAGCTTGTGCTTGCAGAAAGCTGTTTTGGAGGAAAAACCAAAGCCAGAGATGTCTTAATTTCCTGAGCTCTCTGCTCATTTTGATAGCACTGTATATAAATATCAATTTAAAGATGTCAAAATAGTTTCACTTTTTGCCATAACTTGTCCTACAAAGCCAGGAGGAGTTTGTGGCTGTCACCTGCAATAGCAGAAGGACAGGAGGAGCAATGTGGATATGGAAGTGAAGCTGTGGGCTCTCTGGACTCTCTTTGGCTGAAGTCCCTGTGTGCTTCCTGAGCTCAGGTGCAGTCACTGACCTGAACCTTGTGTGTTCTTGTCAGTGCTGATGGGTTGGTTTTCTCAAAGGCAGGTACTTTGGAGTTTGGGAGCTGGCACCTGTGTTTTCACTTTGCCTTATGCAATCTGAATTGTGCAGAAGTATTTAAGATCTAGGAGGAAACTCCTGTCTCTTTTGTTTCCTCCCATACTTTCTTGGCATAATCTAACCTCTGAGTATTATTGTTCAGGTGCAGTATCAGAATCATGTGTAAAGTCAGGGAGATGTCTTAACATTTGCAGAGAGGGTTGATCACATTCTGTCACTGTCCTCTCTATATAATTAGTGTGTTAACTCTATGGTATATTTGGGGGGAAGTGGTTGTTTGTGATTTTTGTTGGTGGTTTGGGTTTTGTTTGTTTGTTTTTACTTTTTCACTTTAATTGCCAGTTGACATTTTGTAATGTGACCATTTGCTTCAGTGCAGCAAGCTTTTGATCAGCTGCTCTTGGTAGTGTCAGAAGAAAGGGGCTGAGTGGTTATGCTAATGTCTTTCATGTGGCAACGGAAGCACTTGGAGATGTCACTTCTGGGTCCCTCTTCTTCCAATTGCTGGTTCATTTTGTCTGTAGTTGTAAGACATGTGTCTGTCAGCATGTCTGTGCAGTGAGTAGCACGGGGGACCCTGATGATAACAGAGATGTGTTGAGTATTTCTCAAAATAAAAATTTTTTAAAAATTAAAAATAAATTAATAGTGATATATGTCTGTTGTCCTAGCTGGCTTTTTTATCCTGCAATAGCAAAATGGTTTGATAATTTTTGTCTTTTAAATGGTAGTAAAAAGTAATTAGAAGTTAAATACAGAATCAGATCTGCCATATGCATGGTAAGTGTAGTGCTTCATGATCAAATGTGTGCTGCACTGGAGAGTAGCTTTGATGAAAAAGTGGTGCTGGAGCTTTCTTACACATCAGAAAGAGGTCTGGTTTTGCTAATTTATTTCTCAAAATTGGCCAAAACCCAGATTTCTCTCAAACTCTTTAAGTAAAGTATATTTATCTTGCTAGCAGTCTGTTACATTCAAGCTTTTTAAGATTTTTTCTTCTTTTTTTTTTTTTTCCACATTTCATTGCATTCTGCAGTTGGATGGTGGCCCCAATTGTACACTGCCACTGAACTGTAGCCACTTATTTCTGATGATGATATGTTAGAATACAGTGTGGTATTTGAGTACCTTATGCTCTAGTGAACATGATGAAATCATAAATTACATACTTCATAATATATCTCATCGAAATTAGTATCTTTTCCCACCCTTAGTATAAGTAAAGAAATGTGTGCATCATAAAGATAATTTTTCTGTCAATTGTAATGAGAAATTATTGATCCTTCATTTTTTTGTATAGGTTCATTTACAAATTTTTGTTGCTTTGGAAAGGGAAGATTCAGTGGGTGCATCCTACAAAAAGGAGGGGAATGACGAAAGTTCTTAGCAAATCTAGCAATATGTTGACCAAACTTCTCAGCTTCACAAAACCACTAGATTGCTTTTTATTGTAGCAGTATGAGGAACTTAACCTTTTCTTGTGACTTGTACAGAAAGACTGTATGAAAAAACATGACAAATAAAACACTCAAAAAAGTTACAGTTATTTTCATCTCGAAATTTTGTTTATTAATATTCTTAAATATCTTATATTCAGCATTACTAAATGATTATTGACTTAATTTGGAATGATGGTGCTACTTACAGTTTGTACACTGGGATTGTAGGTGTATGAAGTGAAGTAGCTAAAATGGTTGGATACTTTTGAAAATGTTGGTATTGCCCTTTTTTGGTCTTTTTCTTTAAGGTGTTTAATGTGCATAACTTTTCTCTGAACTTGCTGACTTAAAATGAAAAATTTTGTTCCATATGCAAAGCAAAAAGTGCTTTGTAGATGTGTGGCTGTAGAGGCATATTATTCTTGTAATATATGAAAATGCTAAGAATTTAACTTAAAAGTTTCTAATTCTGAGGTGGTATATAATATGTATGTAGCTGCAAATATCTGGTGCAGTTTTTGTTAAAATTCATTAGAAAAGTCGGTCTGTTGCACTCCTGTTGCGCATTACATAATTAGTCACTAAGGTGCTTAATTTGGTGGTTCATTTTGGCAAATGTCCTGACTCTTAGTAGTGTAATGTGTAGTTGTCTTTAAAACAGAGATTTAATTGTTGGAAGGAGAAACTCAAAGTATTTAGATTTTCTGGCCAAAATCTAGAGCACACACGTGTTCTGTAGGACTGAACAGCCTTCTGCTGGAACGCTGCTTGGAGGCACATCAAGAAGTACCTGCAAGTGCCTGATGCATCCAGTGGGATTCCTTTAGGCTTTCACAGGAGTGGCAGACCAGCCTTTGACAGTAACAGCCCTGTACTGACTGTCACTAACAGCACTTGGTTTGTTCCTGTTACAATGTCTGTCCATCAATTTTAGCAGCTCTTGCTATCCAGAGGTGTGGATTGATCATTTGCTCGTGGCTCATACCTTCTGTCATAGGCTTCCTCCTTGTAGGGGGATAGGTTTCATCATTTGGCTGGGTGCAGTCTGCTAGTCTTTCAATAAAAATTCAGAAAGAAAATATTTAACATCCGATTTGTGGGAATGATTTAACTTAATACAGGATGTAAGATGTCTTGTTGAACACATTTTCAAAAAGAAACTTAGTTTAGAATTTTGAGTGCAAGAAGTTTAAGCATAAGTACTGAAGAGGTTGTGAGAGAAGACTTCTGTGGTTATGTTGCTTCCTTAGAAAGGGAGCCCTTTTCACCTGTAGGAGAGGCTGACACAAAAATATGCAATTCTGAAGAGTTTATGTCTCAGTAGTTTAGGAATTTTGTGAAATGGTACAAGATGCCTGTCTCACTTTTTACACTATGGCAGTAGTGGATTTGAATGAAGCTGAGCATAAAAATACCAGGTAGTATAACTGTGGCCCTATTCTTGTATGTGTTGATTTATTTGTCCAAAATCATTCCCTCCCCCTCCCCTCAGTTGTCTTTCAATATTATCAGTTGGCTTTAGCTATACCTTTTGCCATTTAATGTAATATGAAGAACACTGTATTTTGGTGTCATTGTTTCCTAACTGCCTTCCATTCATTAAGTATTTCTGTTCTGTTCAATTCTCATCTAAAAATCCCAATGACTTCCTGTCTTTTGCCTCTGAAAAGATAATGTATTCCCTTTTGAGAGCTGTATTTTCCAGGCTGAGGCATTGTTCAGTGCTTGTGGGAGTTTTTTTTGTTATTCTTAATTTTTGTCTGGACCACACCACTTCTTAGAGAAGTAGCTGGCTGATCATTTCTGTGGCTTTGCTGATACAGAATTTGAATACAGTATGCTGGATGCAATATCCAGCACATGGATTATGGTGTGATTCTTCAGGATTATTGCCATCCACTTCAACAGCAGCTACAGAATAAGAAGATATCGAGGTAGCCTGATACTATTCTGAGGCTTGGAGGTGAAGAAAGAGGGAAGAGTGGCTCCTTTTGCTGCTTCCTTTCTATGTTAAGCTGTAGTACTTCCCTCATACTGACTATAAATAGGGTATGAACTTCTGCCAAATGGGGAGCTGTGGCTGCAGCATCTCCTGGAATGTTTGGACTTTCTCAGTCTTAATCTTTATAGAGTTTTTAAAACTTTTCACTTCCTATTATGTCTACATAAGTCAGTATCACTACTAGAGCCTGTATGGTCATAGGTCATGGATTTCAGTATGTATCTTCAATTGTAGAAAATCAAAATAATTCTTCTGAAGTTGGTAAAAGTAAAATAGCTCAGGTGTTTCCTTTGGTGTTTTAGACTTTTTGGTCCAACTAATAACATTATCCAAAACTTCATATCCTTGTTGTGTTGTACTCTTCTTTACCTTAGTTTTACGATTCGAAAGGCTAATTTTAAGGGCTTTGTAATGTAAATGATGGCTTCAACTGTGTGTGTTCCCAAACCCAAGATTTTCCAACTGATTAAGTGTTCTCCCAGATGAGGAATTACAACAATTCTGAAAAACAGTCTTTTAGAAATATCTGCTTTTCTGCTTCACTCTTCAAGATCTTAAAGCTTGTATTTCCTCCACCCCCCATCCACCCCTCCTCCTTATCTTTATAAGTGATGGAAGAACTCTATGACTTTATTTTTAGGCAGAAATCTCCACCTCATTTTGCAAGTTCACCCAGCCTCCCAGCCATCCTACTCCACAGCTGTCACAACAAACTTTTTTCCAGTGCTATTAAATGTATCAGACATCACTCTGCAGCATGTTAGTTTGTTACCCTGGGGCTTTTCAGTCTATTCTCATGTCATCAAAACCACTGTGTGATTTCAAGATTTCCTCCAGTCCCTGAAGGAAAATCAAATGTTGGTTAGGAAACTGATAGATGCTCTGCAGATATAGGAGATCTCTAGCAATTAAGTGGTTAATAGCCTCATTTATTGTTTTCATTCCTCATTTCCCATAACCATGATTTCTGTGAACTCTCTGTATCCTTTTGTCTGTATTTTCAACTGGGATTTTGGGAAAACCTTGCTCCACTGGAGAAGAAGCAGTGCTCTAGCTTTGTTTATCCTATTTTTATGACCTCTACCCCTCTTTCTGTTATCTGATTGCTGTAGACAGTAATCAATCAGACAGTAATCAATCTCTCATCTGAGAGATTCTTTTTTCCTCTTCCTCTTATTCTTTTCCATCTGTAACATTTAAGTAATTTGTATTGTAATGTTTTTAATGGTGGAAATGCCAGTTAGCCTGATTGAAGTTTGGACGCACTCTTCTTTTATATAAGGGCACCATTAAAAGATGAAAATCACAATGAGCTTGCACTTTAGTGTCAAAGACAGCAGTTAGGTACAGACAAGTTGGCCACACAATAAGTAGAAGTATCCTTAAAGTAACTACTAATAAATGTATCTTCTGTCACCCTCTGCACTACTTGCGTTGTATTGTGCTGTACATTTCATTCTTTCATACTAATTTCAGCTGGAAAATACTTACTTTCTTCCTTCAGTTTATCTTTTTCTTCTACATGCCTAGAACCTTTCTCCCTTGATTTTTTAAAAGCCTTTCAGCTTGTGTCTCTGGTCTCCTTTCATATTCCAAATCACACATCTAATTTGAAAGACATCTTTTGAGCTCTAGTCCAAAGTCCTTTTTAAGCAGGGTCAGCTGCAGCAGGTTGCCCAGGCCCTGGACAACCATGACATTCCATGCCTAGACAGGTTTGGAATATGTACCTGTATGGACACTTCACAACCTCTCTGGGCAACCTCTTCCAGTGTTTGTCTACCCTCACTTTAAAAAAAAAAAAAAAAAAAANGAGACACTTTAAAAAAAAAAAAAAAAAAAGGTGCAATCTTGTGTTCAGGTGGAATTTCATATCTTTCAGTTTGTTTCCATTGACTCTTGTTCTGTTGGTTCTTTTTCCCACTGGAAAAAGCCTGGCTCTGTCTTCTTTGTTCCCTCCCATCAGGTATTTCTATCCACTGATTAATCTCTCCCTCTCCTTCTGGAGAAGAAAATAATATTTTCTTCTCCAGACTGAACAGTTAAAGCTCTCTCAGCCTCTCCTAACAGGGATACTGGATACTCCAGTCCCTTAATCATCTTTGTGGCCGTTTGTTACACTCTCCAGCACGTCCACATCTCTCCCATACTGGGAAACTCAGGAATGAAGAAATAATCCAGGTCTGGTTTCTCTAATGCCGACTAGAGGGAAAAGATCACATCCCTCCGCCTGCTGGCAACACTCCTGATGTGCAGCCCATCAGGCTGTTGGTCTTTGCCAACATGAGGTTTTGCTGACTCACCCTCTGCCACCTCCTTTCCAGCTGGGTATCCCCAGCTGTTTTAGTGCATCTTCCCCAGATGCAGGACTTGTTGAACTTAGTAAGGTTCCTGCCTGCCTGCCTCCTCACACAACCATTGGGTACACAGCTACTCCTCCCAACCTTCCCATCATTGGAAGCCACACTCTGTCCAAGCATCCAGATTATTAATGGAGATTTATAAGGGTTCTGGACCAGGTATGGACTTCTAGGGATCACCACTAGCTACCGTCTGCCAACTAGATGTTACTCAGAATCCTCTGAGCTTGGTTGTTGATTTTCAGTCTACCTCACTGTCTGTTCATCCAGCCTATACTTCATCAGCTTCCCTGAGACTTTTATGGAGACTGTCAACTGCCTTACTAATGTAAAAGGGAAACAAGTCCGCTGCTCTGTCCTCATCTACCAAGTCAGCAATTTTGTCCTAGATGGGCATCATGTTGATTGTGCAATTTCCTCTTTTTAAATCTATGCTAACTATTCTGAGTCACCTTCTTGTCCTTGTGTGGAAGTAATTTTCAGGATTTTTTTCCTGTCCACTTGCCAGAGCTTGATGTGAGGCTGACTGGTCTGTAGTTCTTATTGTAGTTCATTTTATTTCTTCCCCTTCTCAAAGATAGGAGTGACATGACAAGAGTGGCCTCACAATGACATCAGCTCTCAATATTTATGGGTGCCACCCATGAGGCCTTATGGATTTATATATGTACAGTTTGTTTAAGTGCTGCCTAACTTGGTCTTCCTCACTCCAGACTTTCCATTTTAAATGTTCTGCTAGGATTTTGCAGGGAAAAATCTCTCTTTCTGTGAACTATATTCAGAGCATTCCCTTCTTTCTGTATGGATCCAGGTACTACTATGGCTAGATGCCCTCTTTCTGCTTCATGGACAATAAAACACATTGAACAATTTTGATTGCCCTGTTATTTTTTATTAATTTGGCTGGCATGGTGAGGTTCATGTGCTGAGTCTTAACTAGTTAGATGTGGAAAAATAAGTAATCTCCTTTGCTAGATGATTCACTGGGGTGATAAAGTTGCAGAGACTGGGAAAACAGCTGTGTGATTCTTTCCCTGGACTAGCAGTGGAGTGATTCCTGTATTGCAGTCTGAGTATGATGTTATTTTACCCAGCAGGGAAATATTTCAGATAGCTGCTTTTGAACAGATTATGCTGGAGTATTCAAGAAAAGCACAATAAATTACATTCCTTTTTTTTTTTTTTTGTTCTTGACCAGGGTTTGAATTGAGTTATATTCCTCTTACAGTGCATTGGATGGAGTGAAATGCTGTGCAACGCAGAAGTGTTACATCCACAAAAGTTGTGGAAACATGTCTGTTCTCAGTGTTGAGTGGGAAATTCCAGGAAGAAGTATATCTCTTAAATGCAGGTCCTCTGGGGCAGCCTTTGGAGTGAGGATGCTGCTGGTTTTGAATGAGGCTAGAAAGAACAAAGAAACCATTTCTTAGTTAAGGGAAATGTGATAACTGCAATTGCATCTGTCCATTGAAAAAAATGTATGAAGTTGGTAGCTGGGGGCTCTTTGAGGTGGCCAGTGCTATTTAGATAATCTCTGTGTGTCTTCTGCATAACAGCTAAGTGTATCTGCTTTTTCTGGTAGATTTTGCAAACCCTTAAGCAAATAGACCCCCAAACATTAAGTTTTTGAAACTAAGTCTACAGAATTGTTTTACTCCATTTAGCACTTATCCATTTTCTTGCTGGCTTCTTTGTGTGTGATGAACTTGGAAAGATCAGGGAACGAGCATGGTCATCCTGAGAAAATGACTGATGTCTCTAGAAGAGGATGTCTAAGAGCATGTAATTAACTGGTTAAGGGAAAGTACATGAAGAAAGTGCAGAGCATAGCAATAAAAATACACCAATACTCTCTGTGTAGTATAACCACAAATAAACAGTAACTCAGACTATAAAAGGCATTTTGCAGTTCTCAGGCAGTGTCCTGAGATAACCCAAGTCTTCTGCTCCTGGTTGTGTAAGACCTTTGCCCTGTCTGTCTCAGAGAAATCTGTGATAGATTTATTGTTGACAGATGAAATCAATGATGATTTTTTGTAATTTTGCAAAAACAAGGCTACACTGTGAAAAACTTATTACTTCCTTGATCTCAAGCTAAGGGGACATTTGAATAGTTAAGGAGAATACCTTAGTATTCCTCTATTGCTAAAGCTATTGTTTAAATTGCTGTTTGTGAAAAGACCCATAAAGGTCTATGGAAGGCTGGCAGTTTGTGTTGGTTATCATATGAGCTAGGCTTGGTGACTCCAAAATGATTGCATGAGTGGTTTTTTGTGGGTATTGGGGTGTTTTAGTTTATTTGTTTCTGAATTCTGGTGGTTTACGGATCCTAGAAATGTGGTTAGTACTTTGACTTCTTCTGTATTTTATTTCTGCATTGCACAGCCAGTGTTTCAGATGGCATCTTATGGGTGCATGTCTGGTGGCTGTTTCAGATGGCATCTTATGGGTGCATGCCTGGTGGATTATCCCCCCTTTTTGGGAGCTGATCAGAAGCTCTCATAAATGTTGTGGGTTGCCCCTTCCCACAGATAGCACAGGGAGAGATGGGGTANCATGTTGTTTCCCTCACATGTTCCCACCTCCTTCTCTGATTAGGAGCAAAAAACCTGTGACTTTGTGTGGATTTTCTTCTTAAGTGTGTCATCACAGAGGCGTTACCAACCTCTCTCATTGGCTCAGTTTTGGCCAGCAGCATGTCCATCTTCAGAGCCATCAGAAATTGGCTCTGCTGGACATGGTGGACAGCTTCCAGCAGCTTCCCACAGGAGACATCTTTGTGGCCCCCCTGCTGCCAAAAACCAGGCCATGCCAAATCAATACAGGTACAAAAACTCGTGGGTTCAGATAAGAACAGTTAAGTAGATGAAAATAAGTAAAGTGTTATAATAATAATGATTATAATAATAAAAAAAAATTTAAAAGCCCAAGAAAAATAAGTGATGCACAATCCAACTGCTTACCACCTGCTGATCCATGTCCCGCCTTCCCCTGAGAAGTGATCAGGCCCGTCCAGTCAACTCCCCCAGTTTGTGTACTCAACTTGGTATGGAATATCACTTTGGTCAGTGTAGGTCAGTTGTCCTGGCTGCGCTGCCTCACAGCTTCTTGTGCAGCTCCTCATTCACAGAGCATGAGACACTAGAAAGTCCTTGATTTAGGGTAAGCACTACTTAGCAACAACCAAAACATTAGTGTGTTACCAATGTTCTCATGCTGAATCCAAACCAGAGCACTGTATCACTTACTGAGCAGAAAATTATTTCTATCCTAGCCAAAACCAGGACAGTGGAGGCATTGGATCTAAATCTTAAATCTTTTTAGAGCAATAGAAACTACTTTTCTGATTATGAAGATGGAGATCAGGAAGAACTTTTATTCCTGAATGGTATAAGAAAAGTTTTTGTCTGGATGTTTTGTGTAAAGACATTTGATTTGGCAATTCTGAAGAGTCCTGCTCCTAACAGAAAGGAGATGCAAAACTCCTCCTGCATGGGAGCAGCCCTGGATTTTGATTCATTGAAGAATGTGTTTATTTAAAGAGATGCAGCATTCCAAGGATATTTCTAAAGACCACAAAGATTGTGTCCAGTGGTCTAAGTATCTTTTTCATTTGCTTTCAATAACTCTGTCTTCAAGTTGAGTTTACTTTTTGGCTAGTTCTGATCAAAGCATTTTCATGATAAACTAATTTATTTTCATTTCATTTCTGTCTGCCAATCCAAATAACTAAAAGTATTGCTGATAGGTGTATGATTTTTTTAACTTTTTTTTTTTTTTCTTTTTGCCTCTCCAACAGGCCATCTGTGGAAAAGAAGAAAGATTAAGAAATGAAGCACTTATTCTTAATATTTTTCATGAATTTATTACACCAGTATGCTGGGAAATCTTTGAGAAGAGATGGAAGTTCCCTGAAGTCATTTGAAGACATTAAAAATGAGATAGCTGGCTATACTGATATTGCTAAGGCTATTATTGATCTTGCTGTCCATGGAAAGGCTCAGAACAGATCCTATGATAGATTAGCAGTTTTTGCTGACACCATAGGACCTAGACTCAGTGGTTCAAAAAACTTAGAGGCAGCCATCAAATATATGTTCACTGCCCTGCAGAAAGATGGGCTGGAAAATGTACATTTAGAGCCTGTGAAAGTACCACACTGGGAAAGAGGAGAAGAGTTTGCAATGATGCTGGAACCAAGGAATCACAGCATTGCTATTTTGGGACTTGGGAACAGTATTGCCACTCCTCCAGAAGGTAACTCTTCCTTTTGGAATTACATGTGACTTGCTTTTTAACACAAACTGTATTGTACCCCTAATAACTTTTCTCAGTGGTCAAACTGTGGTTTTCTTCTTGCTGTAATAGTTCTGCAAAACAAGGTGCTATTTTCCTGAGACTTTTCTATATGGCATGGTTGTGCCTGGTGCAGTTTATATGAATACAGTTTGGTTGAACAGACTTGTAAAGTTAGAGTTGATTTCTGAACTTTCCATTAAATTTATGCTCTTTTTTTTAACACTGCTGAGCACCATTTGCAAAGGTTCTGGTCCTCCGTTGTGGTTGGTAGGAAAGAAGTTCTCCATGGGGTGTCAAGTTGACTCATGATTTCTCCTTCTCTTCATGTGCCCTATTTTGCCAGGCTCAGCCCTGTAAAAAACAGGGCAGCAGGAAAAGGAGGTGAGCTTGGAGAGTTCAAGCCCCTCACTAAACATTGCATTGGTATCTGTGTGTCCTTCCCTTCCCTGCCTCATGCTCAGCTTGGAACTTACTGTTCACATTGTTTACATGCTCACTTTGTCACTTACCTGTCACTGAACTGTGTGTTGCCTTTTAGATGATCATGTGTGATATGTTACTCAGGAGCAAGAATAACCATTAGCTGCACTTAACAAGATTCTGGTCTTTCAAACCCCAAAATATTAGATTGCCTTCAAACAAAGTGATTTATAAGATTCTCTATTTGTATTTATTGATGTGAGGCTTTGAGGATTGTTATTTAAAGGCCAGATGAGAACCTTCTTCTGTGACTGCTCTCCATAAAAAACAATATACTTATTCCTAGACCACTTCAAAAGCATTTGTATTCCTTTATGAGAAAATAAATTTAGTTTAGGAAATAAAAGGTAACATGCTACTCATAATTTTTTTTATGAATTGTAAATTTTTGTGATAGCGAGCTTTCTGTTTGAAGTGAAACAACATATAAAACTGTTATGTTTAGAAAAAAATATATAGCTCGTCAAAATGCAACAAATAAAACTGGGTAATTTAAGATATGCTTGGAATAAATTATACTTGGTTTGCAAAATTGCTGCTGTGAATTTTATCTGAGATAGTTCTGTCATATTGAGGTAAACACATGCCTAAAATGCAAAGCAACTAGAACCATTACTATCTGTTTGCCCCATTATATGTGCAAGGTTTAGTGCTTAGACAGGAGAAAATTTAGAGCAAATTTTAAGCCTACAACTTATTTTGTATTCTTTCCAGTCCTAATCCAAGCTTCCTAAAAAGTAAGCTAAAATTAAAAGGTCTTTTTTGGTGTTTAGCAAGTGTTACTGAACCTGAAAAGAGAACTTGCAATTTAATTTTGGCAAACATCTTCACATCCAGAAAAGTCTGTTTTTCACTTCTCTTTCTTACTTGTGTAGTTATTTGCACTTGCCTGGTTTTACTCCTAGGTTTGCTTTTTATTTTTTTAGTGATATACCGAATTTACATGTTAAAAATACTCAGGCTAATTATGTCCTTCTTTTTCATCTGTAAAGATCCTATATTTTGAAAGACGTGATTGTATTTTCCAGTGCTGGTTCAAAACCCCCACATTATTCTTTCTCACAATTTCACTTTCCTCTGAGATCTGCCATATTTCTGAAGAGGTGTAAGTGTTGGTGCTAGAAGGCTTTATGGCAATGAGATCTCTCACAAAAGAGTGGGTCATTTCTCATACTTCATGGAATAATTTTGATTCAATTACTTACCTTCTGACTCTCCTACTGTTTGTGTGTGTTCTGATTTCTGCTGGTCTCATCTCACTCTATGCAAACTGTGACAGGTTTTTGTGCTTGGGAAGGTTGTGTGGGGTAGCTGGTCCCTGGTCCCTTGGCTCTTGTTCTTCTGATCACTGAACCATCCTCCTGGCTGATGGAAATGTCTTGTAAGAGCTGCTCATCACCAGCCTCTGCAGGCAAGAGAGTCGCAGGCATGCTGTTGGGAAAAGTGCCTGTCCTAAAACTCTCACTCATACCAAGCATGGAATAAAAACTGTATAGTTAGATTATCAAAACCACTGCCTTATCACTTCTGAGGATTGTCACAGTGCCTTATTCCTAAGAAAAAGGGATAGAAGACCACCCTAAATGGCATCAGAAATAGTTGAACAATTTCCCTCATTGAGGGATTATCAGCAGTTCTGATACATCTTGTTCTAGGCATGAAGTTGTGGGGATATGACTCTTCCTGTAATCAAAATAATGCAACTCCATATGAGATGCCTGATGCCAGTTGTCCTGTTGTTACATGGGATCAAACTAGGGAGATCTGCTGCTGTGCTGAGCTTTGGCAGAGGGATGTTTTAAAGGCTGAAGGCTGTCCTTCAGATGTTGGCTCTATGATGATTCTTTGCCTCTGAAGTGGACTGTGCAGATGATTCCTGAAGTTGCTTGCTGCTAGCTTGATAGTTACTACATGTTTTAAGTCAGTGTTCCTGTCAGGGTACGCTTCAGACCCCTCCATTTACAAACCACTGTCTCAGTACAGCCCAAACAGATCCCTTCCTTGACACTACTGATGCCTGTTAGAGACAGAGTTGGACTTCTTGTCTTTTAAGGTCTAGGAATGTGGTTAAGATGAGAGGGGCTGACTCCCCCATCCCAGCAGGAGGTACAGGAGACCATTTCTTGCTTTTTCATCTTTTCGGTAATGTCCTGTATTCCTCTCTTCCCATGATTTGGCCCCAGGCTTGTGACCCGAGAAGCTAAGAAAATAGGAGATGTTGGCAGAAGCTTAAAGCTTGGTGCTGGACTTGGTGGCCTTTTGTTCTCTCAGAGCCTCTCCTGAAGCTCAGCATCCCAAGCAAGTGCTCAGGAGGGCTCTTCACTAACATGGCAATAGCCTAACAGCAATTAGAAACCTGGTGTCCTTGGGGTGACTTTATGTTGCTTGTATCCCCAATTGTCTGTTCTGTTTATGCTGGATATTGAGTTCTGCACCTTTAAGACTGGTTCTGAGAGCAAAGAAGGGGGAAAAGAAGCACACAGTTTGTTTTCAGAAACTGCACTCACTCCTCTGCATTCCTGCTTCTGGACAATGCTGTCTGCAGCACGGACAGACAGCACCAGAGAGCTCTGCTTTGCTTTTTAGTTAGGTTTTTTTTAGGTAGCTGAGGCAGAGAAGTTCCCTGGACTGTGGTTTTTCTTTTTCTTGAAATTGTTCAAATCTGCTCTGGACTGAAAACCCAGAAAAACGCTGGGAGCTCACACCTGTGGCACATCAGGGGCTGGGACACAGCATTCTCCAGTACAGGAGGGACTGATAAGACTGAGTGAGCTGAGTTACACCCCATGACAAGGACTTTCTGAATTTGCCATCTCTTCAGAACAGTGAGAGGTTTTATTGTTTAATATGATTCATTTCTTATGCTTGTGAATACTTTGCTTGTTAAATAAACAGTATCATCCAGTTTTCTCCAAGGAAATATTTTCCTGAACCAGTTGGGGGAGGGACCCCATTCAGAGTTTTCCTCCCAAATTTGCCCTAAACCAGGACACCTGGCTTTGGATGTTGGAAATTCAGGGTTTAATTTCCCTCTGTCTATGGAAAATTCAAACCAGTGCTTCCTAAGAGTGACCCAATGGCTAGAGCACATGCTGAGGTTGGTGACTTTCCATTTCAGCATGCACCATGCGAGTGTAGAAAAAATTCGCATTCCTTCAGGGCAGGAACAGGA
>VYZP01051414.1:0-15552 GCA_013400635.1 Hypocryptadius cinnamomeus | reverse complement strand
CAGGGCAGGAACAGGAAGCCCTAAATAGTAGCAGTATTTTTAACTATGAAGTCCAAGCCAGTCCATTGACTCCAGGATACCAGGAGTGTCTCTTCCTGCAGGTCTTCTATCTCATGCCTATGGCATTGAAACCCTATTGGGATGTGCACAGAGCTTTTCTCATTTATTTGATTTTATGAGATTTGCCCACTTTGGCTCAGATACAGAACAGTTGGATGGTGTGCAGGAGGCTTTTCAGTACCTTGTGATCTTGTGGATAAAATCCTACTTTCTTCTTCATGACTGGGAAATATGCCAAGATGTCAAGTTCCCAGATTCCATCTGATTTACACAGCAAAAAAGGAGAGTACAGAAAAGGTTAGATTTTTCTATTGAAGAGGAAAAACCTCCAACATTCTCCCTCCCCAAGTGTACTCCAAGATATGAAGGCGTTGGGTCAAAGAGAAAGTTTTCACTTCCTTTGATCTCTTTACAAGGAGGGAGTAACTTCACTGCCCGCTTTAGTGACAGGGAGAGAAGAAACATGAAACAGAGTGACCTGGATTTCCAGAAATCAGCAGGGGCTGATAATAGTCATCACCTTGAAGAAATGGATTCCTAGGTAGCAAACAGGATTGAATGATAGAAAGTGCTCAGTTTTGGGAGCTGGAAAACTGGATATTTACCATATTTAGTCAATGTCCTTGTCTCATTTTCAGTGTTTCAACATTGGCAAAACATATATATATATATATATAGAGAGAGAGAGAGAGAGAGAGAGAGAGAGAAAGAAAGACTGTGTTGATTTCTGGTGGTACTGATTATATCCCCCAAATATAATTGTTGCTTTGAGAATCTCATAATTGAAGGATAGTGGTAGTTTAGCAGATGTTTGACCATAAAGTATCAAAGAGTTCATTTTTTTGCATGTGTTTTAAAATGCACTTTTTTTACCCTGATGGGTGACCATGCCCTTTAATTTTAAAGAAATACAAGCAGAACTAACTTCAGGGCAGCCTGCCCTGAAATATCTCCTCAAGAAAAAGGAAGACTCTGATTTTTTTATGTACTGTTGGTTGCAGCAAAACTGAAATAATATAAATATGAAGATAATGCACTGGCAGAATTTTTCCTAGTTTTTGTGTTCAATTCATGGTCTTTTCTTTGTTTAACTGTCAACATTTGGTCCAGCTGTGCTCTTATAGAAGGTGATAGGAGCTTTGCAATTAGATAACATGAAAGTAGTTCTAGCCTGTTATGTATAAAATGGGGATAATGCATGTTGTCTTGAAGTTGTTGGTGTGGGCTGTTGCTGTTGCTCCACCATTTTATTAAACCAGGAATGTTGCTGAAAGAAGTGGTCTGGCTCCAGTCCTGGTTGATTTTGTCCCCAGTGTTGACCATCCTCTTTTTTATCTCAGTGGTGAAGTGGAATAGGGAATTTAGCTAGATAAACAAAAGGCCAACAAAAGTTATTTTTAATGTGTATCAGAGGATTTACCCTTAAGTTGCCAGCATCTTGGATGACCACTGATCTCCTGGCAGAAAAGTAATGCTTCTGGAGGGACTTGGGTACCCCTTTGATGAGGAGTTCAGTGCTGAAAACAGGGGTTGGAGAAAGTCGTAGGCATGAGAGCATAGTGCACAGCAAAACCCTCCTGTCTTCACTGGATTCCTCTTCTTTCATGTGTGAGGAGCTATTGATGGACCTAGAGAGCATGAGCCTCAGTATTGAGTACCTGGATTGTTTATTGTTACTTAGAGTAGCACTGCTTGTGGTATGGTAATTTTGCTACTGTTTTTCATGGAACATAACAGGTGACATCTGTGAAGGACTTCTGGCACTGTGGTGTTCAGTGGCCCAGCGTCTGGGCTAGAAGTTAGTGCAGTAGCATTTCAAAGATTTAGAGAGTAGAAGTATCTGAAGCATGGCTTTGAGGTGGACATGCTGTCTGGGGAGAACATGGGTTCCAGTTCCTGCTTTAACCAATGTTCAGGTGAACTGTGTGGATTGCCAATGGTAAAGTGAATTTTCTGGTCTTGTCCTTTTGCAGTGTGACTGAGTTGAGGGTTGTTACCTCAAGGATGTTAAGGCCAAGCTGAAGCTATTGAAGGCAGGACTTGAATATGATTTTCTACATGTGTGGGGTATGCAGACACAGCTGGATGGCCATGTTACCTTCATCCCAAGGAATGGCCAGTGGTGACAGGCACCTTTGACTCGCTAAGGAGAGAATGGTTGTGCTCAGCTCTTCCTGCCTTGAGCACTTCCATTCTCAGAAACTGATTTTTGTGGATCTTGGTTTTGGGTGTCTGATTCTCCCTACACATTGCATAGCAAGCCTGTGATCTGTCCAGGGCTGCTCCTGGGAGGACCTAACCTGTTGCCCCATTCTTTTGGCATCCAAGGTTTTATGCTGGGGGTTGGGAAAAACCCATTTTCTCCAAGGATTTGTGGTACACAGTAAGCTACAGGTCATTGAAACCAGACTGTTCAAGAGAGATCCAGTACTTGCTGGAAATTTTAAGTCATATTTGTCAAAAACCTAACTATTATATAGTGTATATTTTTCTCAGTGTTCTTAAGGAATGGTACAATATGTTTAGTCTCTGTGCAAAGCATCAGAGCTGAATAGCCTCATATCCTTTTTTATAAGTGTGCTATGTAATTTTATTTTCATGAAGTAATTCTCTTTGCTGTTCCACAGAGTAGGAAGGTCACATTTTCTAGAAGTATTGTTGGTATTTTACGAAATGCTTCTTCCTGATAAAACCCTCTTCTTCATTTCACAGTTGCATTAAAATATTTAGTATTTTCTTCATATTATAATTATTATATTAGTACATGTTTATATGTGTGGATAGAGCAGATGTGTTTCTAGGTGTTAGATATTTCAGATTTGTTGACTGTGTTAGAATATTTCAGATTTTCAGTACATGCTAATAATTTTTGAGTGAGAAAAAAAAAGGAGTGATGATATTAATTTTTCATTTGTTTCAGCCTGACACAAAGCCTTAATTGGATGAGGTCATTAGATACAAAGAATTTGGGTCTGTTTTTCTAAAAATCTAGTTGAAGTTTGTGGAACATTCAAATTCCTGGAGAGTGTTAGAAAGCAACATGTTTTTAATAGTGATATGCTAGAAGCTGAGGAGGAAAATGTTCTCTGAGCTGATTTTAGAGGATGTTGAACTTAAAAAAGGATTTAATGCCAGGTCCCTAATCTTACTTAGCTTTGAAGAATATATTTGCATTTTCCCTCCACTCCCCAAGACCTTCTTTCCTTTGACCTGTCCCAACAACTACCTTATCTCCGGACATACATACCTTTCTTTGTGTCATATAACCCATGCAAAAAAATTCTAGGCTCTGTGAAAGAAGCTACCTTGCAAATGGGCACAAGACAGTTGTGTCTGAAAGAAGCAGGGGTATGTTACTTTTAATCTGGAGAGATGATCAAGTCTGAAGGAGAATGGGAATAGCCAGACTAAGGTAAGAAAAGCTTGGGGCTACTGCTTGTATGTATTCAGGGTCAGCATAGAATACAGTATACCCTGATGAAGCAGCTTCTGGGCTGAATTAGCTTTGTGGGAAGAGCTGAAGTAGAAACAGAGAAATGTGGGATGTTGCAGGACATGAGGCATGAGAGTAGGCTGACATGGCTGGTCTGTGAGGCAGGGCTGCGATCACCGCATGGGTGTCAGGCACTGTGGTTGTGGTGTGTTGTTGCTCCTACTCTACCATGAAGAACTGTCTTGTTTCCTGTCCTAATATCCTGATGCCTGGTTCTGATGAACAGGGAAGTAACATCCTGTCTCCTCCTTGCTCTCATGACTACAGAGGCCAGGACATGTTTCAGATACATCTCCTTCAGTTTCAAAATTTCCACTGTTGTCAGAACAATTAGATGTGATGTTGACTTTTTGTGTTGATGCCTCTTTTCCAGCTTTGTCTTGTCTAGGCTTAGAATGACTATATTTTAGTTGTTTTAAGCAAAAATTGCCTTGCCCATCAGCTTATTTATTTGACAGTGGTAACTTCAGTGCATTTGGATCAGTAGCATTACTGTTCCATACTGTGATTTGTAGAAGAAATCATAATTCTTACTTTAGTGTGAAGTTAATGAAGTTTAGGAGGTCCATAGGAATGAGTTGTTTGCTTGCTGCTATTGAAAAGAATTTATTGCCAAATTAATGATGACTACATTTGGCTTTGTAACTGGATCTCCAAGGTACTGATTCTATTACCTGGATGACAAAAATGAGACTGGGGAAAAAAGAAGAGAGTAAGGCCATAGTTAAGTAATGAGGAAATTTATATTCAATAAGATTAAACAGTATGCAAATAATATTTCTTTCTGGGTTTACTAAATCCTTTTAATATAGTAATAGATTGTAACTAACTGGATTGAATTTCTGTGTGTTTGTGAATAGAGTGTTTCTGGGATAGTGATAAGTAAAAATGTATTCTGTATGAAATTTCATTGATGTTTTAATGAAGATCCACCAGTTTTTAAAATCTGATAATAGGGTGGATTTTCCTTTTTGTTCTTTCTCTTCACTGAAACCTGTTACTAACACAGACAGATGCATGTCTGTAGATACTAAAATGACTTAAGTATTAGCTGCAGTTAATCTTGTGAGGAATCCCCTTTGAACTAATCTACTCCTTGCATCATTGCTGGCAGGTAAACAGCTGTGAGGAGGCAACTCTCCAGACAGAATTGTTCATGCCAGGAATCAGACTTCTTCTATGCAACAGCGTTACAGACAGCTGATTTATGGGTGCTTTTATATATGTGTGTGTGTGCATATAAAAAAATAAATGCATATATAAAAATATATATGTATATATATTTTTATATATACATAATCAGTCTTGTGTTCATCCCGCCTGTGACCGATACCATACCACTTATTTCAACTGGCAGTGTGATCATCACAGTTGTGACATATTCAAGTTTTGAGCTAGAAACACACACTTCAGTGTACAGAGGACTTTGTAAAATATAAATTTGTTGGTAAGTGAAAATTTCCTACTTGTTCCCACCATGAACACCCTTCCTATACCTTAATTTTCAGAAAGAATAGGGTACAATTTGCTGTTTAATATGAGAAATGAGAGGAAACCCATAGTACTACCTAGATTCTTTTGCTCACTCGCCCAACCCAACAATATGTTTCATGTGATGAAATCAAATAAATAGTCTTCAGCTTTATACCCTCAGCCAAGTTTATCATGTTTGTAATTCTGCTTTCTATGATTCATGCCCTTTACTTTGCTAATTACCCAAATACTCTGTATTCATCTCTTGGACTGTGTGTATTATGATCTTTATATCTTGCTTAAGTAGGCAGGCAATCTGTCTCCCTTCTTACATGGGGTTTCTGAAGATTTCTGTTCTATAACACACAGCCACTAATGTAATGCTAGGTGTAAGAGACAGTATCTTTCAAGATGGGAAGCAGAGCCATGAGGCACTGAATTGGTAGGAGACACCAGGATGGATTTCTATTAATTTGTTTAAAGGCTCAGTAAGGTGAGACATTTCCAATTTCTAAAGGGAATAACTCATTCTCCTTAAACAGTTAAACTGTTGGGGGTTTTGTTTTATTTCTCCTTTTGCACAGAAGGTTTAAGGGTGGTTTGTGCATGTGTATCCACTTATTTGTTTAAGAGAAACATTGCTCTTGTAACTTCAGTCAAAGAATCTGAAATGATATAAAATGGCACTAAAATGCAAATGAGTAATTGAATTAGTCAGAAGCTACACAAGAGTAAAGTTTTGCATTGTTATGGAAAGCACTGCAATTTGTGCTTTATGTGTACCATGCTGCCATTAAGTTAAACTTGCAGAGAGAATGTTTGTTTTGTTTCATTTTGTCAAAAGATGGCTTTATTTAGCTTCTTTGAGGACATTTGAAGGTAGAGATACTGAGCTAGAATTTGCAACTCTGTGTTCTTTCCCTTAGCTTTCCATTAGGACAAATTTCCAGTAATTCTCACTGTACAAACTCCTGATGCCTGTCATCTAGGAAGGGCCATAAATTTATTTCATCATCATATTTCTTAGGAATTATAGATGTTTACTAGCTGTCTGTAGCTATCTTAAAAAGCTTTGCAGAGCTGGTGTTTGTTCATGCATGCAGTAATGCCCAGAAGAGTTACACTCCTTGCTTCCCTTGACAGTCACCAGGACCTGTGTCCTTCCAGTGCCTGCTGCATGATCCAAGTGGAGCACTGGGGAGAGATAATATGAAATAGAGAT
The DNA here is from genome assembly GCA_013400635.1 of Hypocryptadius cinnamomeus. Classification (NCBI taxonomy): domain Eukaryota; kingdom Metazoa; phylum Chordata; class Aves; order Passeriformes; family Zosteropidae; genus Hypocryptadius; species Hypocryptadius cinnamomeus. The sequence goes on along the minus strand of VYZP01051414.1, from coordinate 9,304 downwards.
TGCAGTAGTATCAACCTACTGAGACCACAACTTCTCTCGTGGAAAATGAAATTTTGCAGATACCTGGCTTTATTTCCAGTTGCATGGTTTCATACCCAAAATTATCCTGTTGCTGGGATGTTCCTTAGCTAGGTGGCTGAACCTGCCATTAATTAAAAGCAGCTGGAGTCTGCAGTATACTCACCTGCCTGCCAACAGCAGCTAGTAATATGTGAAGGTGATTCTTTGGTTTGCCTCTCTAAAACATTGCCAGGTTAAGGTAAGAATCTGAATAGTTAAAATTTTGATGCCTCTCACACTAGGTTATTTTTGTAGCTAAAACTCACTTTTGTTGTAGCAGTAAATGTCTGTTCTATTCATAGTGGTATATTCTAATGAAATCAAACTTCTGTGGAATGGTTTCTTTAAAGTTTTGAAGTGTAGCTTCATCTTAAAGAAGCCATGAGTCTGGGCCCACTGATGCTGGGAGGCATTACCTTCCTATGTTTCTAAGAGTTTTTCTCATTTATTGTGGTTTTAGATACAAGTCCTTGAAATCCTCTAAATAATTCTCATTTCATGCACAAAAAACCAACAACCAACGAACTGGAAAAAAAAGGACTTTTTTAAGGAGAATAATTTTATTCTTAAAAACATGATAATTTCACTTTATTCTGACAAATACTTCCTAGAGGATTTGTTATTAGTTTCAGCTTCCATTTATATATTTTTTTACTATTAGGTGAAATGTACAACACTAAAATTTCAGACATCCATTACTTCTTCTATATTTAGAAGCAAAGTACCAGTCCATGTTGTTAAGCTGTCTCCACTTATCTCTGTAACCAATCAACAAAATTTAATTTTTCAGCATTGTGGTCATTTTAATGAATTACTTCTCAAATGCTGTGAAATATAGTCCCTCAATTAATGCCCTTAAAAGTTAGAAGGATTCTTTGGCTTATCTATAACATTCTTTGTTTTTTCAAGTAAGATAATACAGCAATTTAAAACTATTCCAACTATTAAAAACAAAGATCTGGGTGGGATCTAACTTAACATGTGTGAATAGTCATGCACAAGAACCTGCCTGGAAAAACTCCCAGAAGAAGATCCAATAGAACTGTTATATTCTCCTGACTAAATATGAAGATATTATTGTTATTATTATTATTATTATTATTATTAAGCACATCGCAAAATTTTTTGACATTGCAGAACTTTAATTTCAATTATGGATTAAATAATTTTGTAGGAGTTACAGTCTAAAAATATGGGCTTCCAGCTGTCTTATATTAAGCTAAGTTGTTTAGCAACGTATCAAAACATTTCCATGAAAAGATTACTATCTTTTTTTAATTAATCCCATAGGCAGCTTTTGCAAATGTTTTTGTACTGTAAATGATTACAATAGCGAAATTCCCCCCATGTATCCTTCTTGCCCTTCAAGCTATGTTTTAATTCCAGCCTGATAGCATGGCTTACAGAGGTGTGTGTACTTGATCACGGTTCTATCACATCTATTTAGTACTGATCCCTGATGAAGCATTTCACATCATCTTCCTTCCTCAGGAAAAGAACCTAGTGCTGATTTCCTGAGTTCTGCACAGTCCATGCTTTTCTGTCTGTTAGAAGTGGCCATAGGAGAGCTATAGGAAGGCATTGCTAAAACCCCTGTAATACTTTCTTTCAGGAATTACAGCAGAAGTCATAGTTGTAGCCTCATTTGATGAACTGCACAAACGAGCTCAGGAGGCCAAGGGGAAGATTGTCGTCTACAATGAACCTTTCATCAGTTACGGTGAAACTGTGCAATACAGGTTACAGGGAGCAGTGGAAGCTGCTAAAGTTGGAGCAGTGGCATCCCTCATTAGGTCTATTGCTTCTTTTTCTATTCACAGGTAAGCATTTTTCTCTTTTCTTCCTGCAACTCACATTTCAATGTTAGCTGACATGTCATTCCTGGGCAGGAATTTTTGTTCTCCATGACTTAAACAATGCCAGTTATGAGTGGGTGTTTGGTTTTGAAACTATTGGCTTCACAATAGTTTTTTTCCCCTGTGCTTTGTCATTATTTCAGAATGCTTTCATTTTTTTTTGTTCTTGATCCAAGTTTTGTGTAATATTTGTTTTAAAGAACTTTCTGCATTCTCAAGGCTGCCATAAATATTCTGAGAAGAACCAAAACCAAATGTCTTTGGTGACAACAGGCTGTCAGTGATGATATGAACTGGTCATGTATTTGACTAGAATGTATGTGTACAGTTTTCAACGTATTGTTAATTTTCCTAGCATAAGGCTGACTTGTACTAGATGAAGGAGTAGTCTGCTTTGAACATGATTATTTAGAATATTTTAGCAGCAAGGCTTGTAATTCTCACATTGCTTTTTAAGTAAGGTATGTGGAAATAATGATTTTTTCAAAAATGTAAATAATTTTATATTTCTTAGTACTTTATTTGTTTATCGCTGCAGTGTTATGTTACTGAAATTCTATATTTTCATTTTTCATTTGGTGACAGAATTTCTTTTTTATCTGAGAGTTTTTTCTAACTCTGAAAGCTTACACTTTAAGCTTAAACTGGTCTTGTGAAAAAGACTAGTTGAGGCATAGAGAGGAAATGGAGAAGGATTCAGCCATATAGTGGAAGGCTGACAGATGCACAGTCCTTTAACACAGTATTTCTAAAATATTACACTGTTATTGGTGACCTTAATGCCTGCAGTGATCTCTGTGTAGGAGCCTGCTGGCTGTGATGGGAGTTCTGGTCAGGCAGGCCCAGGCGGCAGAGCTGGACTGAGGGCTGGATCAGGACAGGTCCATCTACCTGCCCACCATCCTGTCCCTGAGCTGCAGCCTGAGCAGGACTGGCAGGACATAAGTGATGCCGCACACAAAGCTTGAGTGCTTGAACTGTAGAGCTCTGTTAATAAAATCATTTACATAAGAAACTATGAAAGATATCCAGTTTATACAAGAGGTGCTATATTTTGCAGCATTCTTTCTTTGGCAAGTACAAGTTTAGAGCAATACAGATCCTTTATTCTTCCCCCTAGTTGCCCACCCAGTAACTCTTTACCCACAGAGGAGTCATTGGCAGTAGCTAACCTGTCCTGAATGTGTGCCACAACATAACCTGGACTTCTGTTCTGTTTAGGTAACACCATGGTTTTTTGATCTCTGCTCCTAGGTTTTCTTTCTGCAGAAATCTGGGCTGGTAGGTACAAAGCATGATATAGCTTTGGATCTTTCTTGAAGCTGGAACTGGGAAGTGACTTGGAACACATTTGGAGGCATGCTTGAATCCACTTCTTCAGAGAGAACATGAGTGGTCACACGTCAGCAATATGAGAAGTGTGCAAGCTTCTCCATTTGTAATGCTTCAGAGAGTCAGAAAAGTCAGTAAAAACAACTAACTGTATTGGAACACATGCAGAGAACAGCTCTGCTGCCCCTGTAGTTGCTTGGTAGCATTTTTATATGCTTGTCCTGGTTTCAGCTGGGAGAGAGTTCATTTTCTTTGCAGCTGGTACAGTGCTCTGGTTTGGATTCAGCATGAGAACATTGATAACACACTGATGTTTTGGTTGTTGCTAAGCAGTGCTTACCCTAAGTCAAGGATTTCCAGTGTCTCATGCTCTGTGAATGAGGAGCTGCACAAGAAGTTGGGAGGCAGCACAGCCAGGACAACTGACCTACACTGACTAAAGGGATATTCCATACCATAGGATGTCATGCTCAGTATGAAAACTAGGGGGGGAAGGGAGGAGGGGAGCTTGGCCAGAAGGGGAAAACCATTTATTGAGACCAGGCTGGGCATCAGTCAGAGGGTGGTGAGCAATTGCATTGCATATCACTTGTTCTTCTTGGATTTACTTATTTGCTGTTTTTAGGGTTTTGGGGTTGGTTTTGTTTTTTTTTTTTGTAATTAAAATTATATTTTTTATTATAATATTTCACTCTGATTTTTTCCATACTGTTTAACTGTTCTTAACAGTCCTCAAAACATGAATTTTTGTATTTCTTTTTCTGAGTCTTCTTCCCATCACACTCAGGGAAATAATGAGCAAGCAGCTGCATGGTACTTAGTTGCCAGCTGGGGTTGAACCATGAAAATGCTCCATATTCCCCTAAAGAAGTCAAAATTACCTGCTAAAAATGCTTTCTGAAATATGAAGAACTTGAATTCAGATACTATCCAAATTATTACTAGTGTATTTCTTGGTGTCCAGCAGATGTGATATTTACAATGTATTTTCTAATACTTGGATTTTCTAATAAAGCTCATAATAATGAACAGATAGTGGAATGTGTTTCAGAAACAGTTTAAAAAAAAATATATGGTTTTGAAATAGCTTTAACTGGTATCATCAAAGAATATTGCAATCTATAATGTGTTGATTTTCTGAAAGCCAGAAGATGAGCCATGTCCAGTCTGTAGTTATGGTGCTATGCAGAATTGTTCAATTGAAAGTTACTGTATCTTCTGCTTGCTACAGTATTTATGGAAGTGCATTTAGTATGGAATGAAAAGATTAGAGGTGGAGACTGAAGGAACTGGCATTACAGCTATTTGAAAACTGAATGGAAGTAGATACCAAATGCATGTTTATTTGGAAGTATTGAATCCTTAATTGATACCAGGAGCAGAGGTGTCATTCCCAAAATTAATTTCAAATGTAGATGCTGCCATGAAGCATTTTTTTATGGTGCACTTTCTGTACTCTCTTCAGTTACCTTCACTTAGGTTTTTTTTTCTATAATACAGAAAGTACTCTGGTCCAGTCCCTCCCTTTGGTTACTCAATGATGACTAAATCTGTTTCTCTTATTTTTAACAAGTAGGTATTGCTGTAGGCAGGATGGATTTTCTTGTCTCCATGCATTCTCCTATGTTTTCTTCTAATCATCAGTGGAGTGTCTCCTTGTCTGTCCTAGCAGTGTGCTGTGCTGGATAGACTGTGCTGGATGTGGTGCTTCTTATCTGTCAGTGTCTGGGGCACTCTTTGTTCAAGTTACTTGCCTTTTTAATTCACTGGTGGGAAATACTGCCTTGCTGCAGGGAGTAGTGTGTTAGAAGGGTGAGAGATGGAAGGTAAAATGTAGTAAAAGGTTTCTAAATGTTGTGAAAGTAAATCTTGCATTCTTGCAGTTTGCATGCTGCTGTATTGTTAACCAGAGCTTTTACTTATTTGGCCTGTGTGTTTACATGTTCACTGATAGTATGAATAAATGATAATGGGATTGTGGAGTTTTCCAAAATATACTGGAAACATCTTAGAAGAAAGTATCCTCCTTTCCACACTGCACTATCCCAGTTTAAGGTAAATGAAAGGTGTAATTTCACCATTTTTCCTAAACTATGTCAAGTTTGGTGGATGGGTTTTTTTGTTTCATTTCTTTGTTTAAGGAGTTTTGTTTGTTTTTCAAATTTGTCAACCCCTTTTCAACAGGGGTCTGCTTATTGTTATGTAGTTACTCTATTTGCTGGAACAATGTTAGCCAGCTTTGTGGTGTGATTTCTAGGTGATCTTGCAATGTGAGTAATATTGATAGGTTAAAACTAGGTACTGTCATTAACATCCTAGGCTTATTAGGGCTCATTATTAAAGCTTACTTACAAGGTGGGATTGGTGAAATCACAACATGAATTAAATCACTCTTCTTTTGCTGGTAACTTGATGGCTGTTCCTGGTCCCAGAAATGGCAAGTGGCTGCCACACTGTCAAGGCAAAAAGTGTGAAGGGAATCTTTGACCCGGGGACAGTTTATTTTTCTTTAAGGTGTGGTAGTATAACTGTGGAGTAATGAAACACCTTGGGGACTCATGCATCCCAGTTCTTAATAAGGGCAGGAAGGGATGAATGTGATTGTACTCAGGAGAACTGATTGATGTTTGTGCAAGGACTCATGACACTCAGTGGTGACAAGTATTTGCTGTTGAGTTTCAAGGAGGTGATTCATTCATTTTGAACAGCATTGCTAAGTGAATAGGAAATAAAATTAGCAACCACGTCTTCCTTGACCTATGAAGAGATGACAATAGTTAAAGGTATTGCATGTTACGTAGTGGTTGTGTCTCGTGGCATTGTCTGCCTCTTGTGTTACATGATTCTCGTATTTTTTTTATTTCTCTTCTCTTTATTGATAGCATATAAGAGTGGGGTTTTTTTATGTAGGAGAAGATCACTGTAATTAATAGGTAATTGGTGTAAGGGACACTCTCCACTAGACCAAGTTGCCCAAAGCCACATCCAATCTGGCCTTGAACACTGCCAGGGATGGGTCATCCACAACTTTTCTGAGCAACCTGTTTCAGTGCCTCAGCATTGTCACAGTGAAGGATTTGTTCCTAATATCTAATCTAAACCTATTCTCATAAAGTTTCTTGCCGAAAAACCATGTTGTGAAATGCCAGTGTCCATAAAGGAGACAGAGTCCTGCAACTTTATTCTAATAAAGGGGGAGAGTCCACTAGGCCATTCCCCCATGGGGTCTCTCTGGAGGTTTTGGAGGACGCAGCCTCCTTTTATCCTAAACTCCCAACCACATGTTGCCCTCTTCCTTTCCACACTGATGAGGTACTAAGGAAGGTACAACCTTCCCAAACCACCTACCACATGTTCTCCCATAAACATGTATCATAATTTTCCCCTGAAGTTTGGAAGTTCAGGATGTCTGGGTTTTGGGGATCCATCAGAAGTTCAGACCGTCTGGGCTCTGCAGTAGATTTGTGTGAACTCATTTCTCCTATTACCCTGACGTTAATTGTCTGGGTTCTGTAACAAACTTTGTGGCTTGATTTTCATAGAGACATTAAGACGCATTTCTAAGACATTAGCACCCATTTCTCCTAAAGATCACCACAGCCATTCTGGTTGGTTCTTTCAGACCTAGTCATTCCTGAAGACATTAACATCCTATTTCTGCTATCATTAGTGAAGACCCCCATCCACCAAGTCTTTTGTGAAAACATTAGCACCCATTTTTTCTATCAGTTTGAAGCCATTCCCCTTTGTCCTACCACTGTAGACCCTTGTAAAAAGTTTCTCTCTATCTTTCTTGTAGGCTCCTTTTCCCAGTGATAATTTTCTGAAGCACTGGCAATTTGGTGATGAAATATTTAAACATGGATATTAGGAGTTAAGGATAACAGAACTATTTTTAATGAACCTTCTCAAATAATATGTATTATTGTAGTAATTCAACAGTATCTATAATATTTGGCCTTTTGTAGAAATCTGGGTACTTACTTTTTTTTTTTTTCTGCTTTAATAACTTAACTGTGCTGAGATTAATGATACGTACCCTTACTGTAGTGTAAAACAAACTGATGGGTGTTCCCATTTCTTAGTGGATGTTTTTTACAGTGAAAATACTCAGTTTACAAGGTATGGTTGAAGTTGAGCAGTAATCTGGATCACCAGTTCCATGCTACAACAGGCAGTGTTACTGAAGAAATAATGATGACAAAATTATTTTCTGCTACCATAGGCTTGTTTTTGCACAGCAGTTGTTCTGTTCATTAAATAGTCAAAGTGAAAGAAGATAGGAAAGTGAAGTGTTTAGCTGTAAGGCTTCTGAAATTATTTTACTGTTATAAGCCAGCCATAAGTCTGGGGTTTTTTGTTTCCTAGCTGTACATTTTTTAAAGTTTTTGGAAATAAAAAGGTGTCCTTTAGCTATTGGTCCAGTACTTATTCTGCAGTGAATGTACTCTTATGAATCTAAAACTTTCGGTAAATCCTTCTGTTCTTCAAGAACCACAGATTAGATAATGTCATAACACTGTATCTTGTAATAATAACTCCTTTTAGGGCTCAAGAAAGAAGCAAAATTGGGTGCTTTTCTGAAAACTCAAAAAGGAAGTTCCCAAGAATCCTCAGGATAAATGCCAAGAGTGCTATTACGGTTTTTTTAGATGCTGCAGAGTAATCTCTCTGATATGCAAGAAATTCAACAGGGAACACATTACAAGGCCAAAATAGACCAAGTAGTACTTTGACACAATCTAGAGACTCTTAACAAGGACACGTATTTGTTCAAGTTCTTTTCTTTTTGGATTAAATTCAGCATATTATACTTACCTGAAGTAAGTGTTTTCCTCCACTTTTTTTTTCTTTCTTCAGTCTGTAGGTGGGTAGAGCACACCACCAGCTTGTGAAGCTCCAGTAACTCAAATAAGAATCTTTGTCTGGGTGAAAGCTGAAGTCATTAATGGCATGGTGCAACTCAAGATTTATGACTGAGGTTGCATAGATGATCTATGTCATTACATATGGCACGAGGCTAGTACATCATCTCATGGAATGTATGTGAATTTGAAAACCATTTCTTTTCCATTGCATTTCCATTATCTTAATTTCCCCTTTCTGTAATCTCACTTCATTTATTTTCTCCTACCATGTATTGTCATGTATACCTTTTTGTATATAAATTGTTTTCCATTGTATTCCTTATGGCTTGTTAGACAGGTCATGCCCTTCTCAATCTTGCCGATGATGTTTGTGCATTAGTGGCATTTTTCAGCTCTCAGGTGCTTTCACAGGGACTTTTTACCACATCACCTCTTCCAATGCTTGGTCTGCTGCCTTTGGTTCCGGACATGAGAATTGCTTGCTAAGGAGATAATCTTCCTTCCCCTAGAACTCCATGTCCAAGAAAAGTAAGGGCTTATTCACATCAGTAGCTACAGATTCAGCTTCCTCTTCTTGCTCTGCCATGTTTTCTGAATTCTGGGATGATACAGTACTTTTATTAGTATTTATTTTGCTTTTTGGTTGGCTTTTGTTTGGTGGGTTGGTTTAGTTGTTTGGTTTTGGTTTTGTTCTAATGACTAAGAGATGCATCTGGCCCTTTAGATGGGTGTTCTGTCTTTGAAACTGTATCTTCCTGCTGTGTCATGAGCCCTGAAGGCTCCTTTCCCTTCTGTTCTGCCCTTCCTTCCACTATGAATACCAGTACACCCAATTTTTTGCTGCCATCTTAGGAATGTTTCTTCTTGTGACCTGTTCTGCTGTCCATAGAGGGGAAGCAGTGGCATGCTGAGTAGGCAGCATCTTCCCATTCCCCAGGCTTTGCACAGGCTTGGGGAATGCACAAAGCCTAAGGGCAGCAGGAAGCAGTGTGATGATTGTAGAGATGCAACAGTAGTGATGTAGCATGACTGAAGAAATCAGGAAGTGCCGTTGTGATTACTTTTTGTGATTACTTTTTGTGATTACTTTTCACTTACTAGGTTAGACTAGGAACAAGAATTGATAGTAAGAAATATCTCAATGACAGACTGTCCTAAAGCAATATCATGTAGCAATGGGATACAGCA
>VYZP01051413.1:38142-84671 GCA_013400635.1 Hypocryptadius cinnamomeus | reverse complement strand
AATTTTTGTGATGGTATACATTTTAAGGACAGAAGAGGACTGTTAGCATTATCTAGTCTAGCAAGTCCAACTGCATTAAAAGAAGCCAGAATTCTGCACATGGCTCAACTTGTAGAATTATCTTCCATCTTGGCTTTAAAATTAAATCCAGTTGCTAAAATAAATAATCTGTTTATTTTTGCTTCTTGCTCTAAAATGGGTTTTCCAGAATTTCAGGTATTAGTCTAGATTTTTCCAGGCTCTTTGCAGTGAGCTTCCATTTTAGAGATACCAACTAAACACTGCATTCCTCTAATTATTGATGAATGAAATATGCAGTATGGAAAATATTTCTGTTCTTCTCTTTGGCCACAGTCAAGAGGTTAACCATTAATCATAACTATAGCTCACATTTAGTTGATGTGCACAGAGATATGCCAGTGTCTGAGTACTTTGCCTTTTCCTGGATAAAAGGTTTTTTGTGCACTCTATTTAAGTTTACTGTTATATGTGGTGCCCAGATACTTCAGATCCTTGCCAGTATAGAAACTGCAGCTCTGATGAGCAGCTCTGGCAGCTCTGATCCATCACAGCCCTTTTCACTTACCTGAGACACTGCTGGTTCTCCTCAGCTCAAGTACAATGAAAAGTCACAGTCAAGGTGTTCCTGTAATGTACACACATTTTATGCATTACTGTGCCAATGTGCTTGTCTGTATTGATTGTTTTTGAATGATGTTTCATTTTCAGTTTGAATTAAGAGGAACAAGAATGATTACATACATTTTGTGACAAGATAGGTTCTCCATCTTGTCAGTCACTGCTGTCGTAGCAGGTAGTTGCTTGAGCTGTGTGTCTTGGATCCAAAGTGCAAAGATCCTGTTGTGCCGAAAGTGTGTCCTTTCCTTACTGAGGGAGTGTTACACGTCACGAACCTGGGGAGCAGTCGATACCTGCCAGGTGTCTTTCTAGCTGGCGGCAGTCTGGAAGGACTGATGTAGAAGATTGTTTGCAGTGAGTAACGGCGCAAACAACACTGGGTCCTTCCTGCTTGGAAAGGTCAGTTCTTGGGTCTACAGCCTTAGGTCTCATCTCAGCAGAAGAATGACCCACCCCTGGCTGTTCAGACAGGCTGGAGAGCCATAACCTTTGTGGTTGCTCTGCTAACAGAGCCACAAATGTGAAAGGAGATACTGTGGTGGTTTCCTTTCGGGAATTAACAGAAGGGGCGTTTCCCTCATTCAAGGAACCAAGGCTGTTTGCAGGGCTGTCTGCTTTGTCTAAGGCCAAATGAGGAGTCCAATATGGTGTTCCATGTTGGCCTAACTTCAATAGGCTCATCCCATAGGTGCCTTTCTCTTAAGCTTGTTTTTCTAAAACAGCTTCTCTTCCCTCCAGTTTGAAAGACTGTTCCTTCCTAAAAAATCCTCAGCTCTTTGATCTGCTGTGTTTGTGAGGCTTTTCCTGAGCTAGTTTTGTCTTTTTAGTAAGCAATTCTCTAGAGTTTGCTGAGAAGTGTCACAACTGAGTCATTCTTTCCTGCCTGTTTTTCTCACTAGTCTCATATTAAACAATAACCAATGTATTAGTATAATAAATATCTTAGTACAATATTAATAAATTATTAAGAATAGTTCCAAATCTGTCACAATGAACTCATGGGGGTGAACTGTTTTTTACAATAAGCACAGATTGCATGTGGTTTTGGTCTGATGCTCTGGCTTATGCATACACCATTAACTATTTAAATAGCCATAGTCTGGGTTCCTTTTAAAGTAAAAATCCTTAGTATGAAAATAGCAAGGATTTGTTATATATATTAGTATAAATATTTTAAATATTAGTAGTTCCTTCCTTCTGACTTCCCATTTTTCTCCTACCCTCCCTTTTTTTCTGATCAGACTCCTTTAGGAGCTCTAGTTAAGAGTTTTATGAAGTAATCACAACACAATAAATATCTGAGTCTGCTTGCATATATGAGTATGTAGGTAACCAAGAAAGGCGTCTTCAGATCAGACTTCTAAAGATTGAGACTTCAGTGAGCTGCCGAGGAATCAAACTAGGACAGAAAAGTCATGATTCTGCTCCCAGTTGGTAAATTCCTGAGCAGTTAGACTATCACTAATTGTAGCCAAGATTGCTCCCTTAGTGATGATTTTTGATGTGATGTGTAATTTTCTCCTGAGGAGCAACAATAGAAATACCACACATTAGCTTTTCTTAACATTGTAGGCTTTAATAAATTTTGGAATTACAAAAGATCCCAAGTAAATTTTCAAAGCACAACGTAATGGCTGCAGATTTAAGGAATTTTGTAAGTCAATAAATACAGAGCAATGGAACAAATCTCCAGCTTGAGAATTTGTGCTTCAGAGACAATCTGAGTTAGCTTGATATCCTCTTAGTGGGGGGGCAATAAGCAAAGTTTTGTCTGGATGAGGGAAGAGGGAAATGAATTCTGTGTTTAAACCTCCCCTGCAGTTAGTCTGAGAATTTGGAAACTTTCATTCTTGTAGTGATTTTTCAGTGATATATTGGCCCCATTAAAGTCAGTGGGAGTTTTGCCATGGCTTTTAATGAGGTCAGAAAAAGAATAGTACATTTCAACTGGTTTTTTTTTTAAGTTGGAAAGAAGTTTTGTATTTCTTTCTTTTACAGTGATGTGTTCTAGAGACAAATTCACCTGTAATTAAATGTCATATTCCATAGCATTTGCAAGATGAAATGGAATAAACATAATGTCCAGCTTTAGGAGACCAACAGTCACTGTCAGAATGATTTTCTTTTGTTTTATACATTTATTTTTCACTTGGTGTACATAATATTTGGGCACATGAGGGATAGTTTAATTAAAATTTTACATCTACATTCCTTTGGTAGGGAGAGGCTGAAGTAAACAGGATAATTTAAAGGAAAGACAAGGAAATAGTGTTTTCATTAGGATACTTCAGTGAGTTTTGACTATTTTGAAAACTATTTTCATTTTCCATTTCATATCTTACCTTGTGCCAGCAGGAATAAGACATGATGCATCAAAAGTCTACATTCTTTCCATTACCATTAAAATTCATCTGTTTAGTCTGATGTGTTTTCAACCACCTGTCACAATAATGCACTCATTAGCCGGTTTTTAATGCTTAAATATTCATTAGATATGCAAATATTCACTCTCTTTAATTCACAAGTGCAGACTAATCAAAATTTTGCTCTTTGTTCTTCAAGTAAAAAGTTCTGTTCTGGAATGTTGTTTAGGTTGGCAATAACTTGATGAAAATTCGTAGGTGAATGGAGAATCCTTTGTTTATTCTCAGCTATTTGTCTGAAGCTGTGCAACCACTTCAGCTTTAAAGCGCCTTCTCCATTTTGTTATCTGACACTGAATCTTTTTGATCACTTTGAAATGTGTTACATTTAGAAAATGAAACAAAGGCACAATGAAGTGTCCTTCCCTCTCCTTGGTCCAGGTGCTTCCTGTGGTGAGTTTGCAGTGCTTATCAGAAGCCAGTGCCACCAGAGCTCCTTGTGGGCTGCAAAGAGAGCCTGCACCAAACCATTTGGCACTACAGGTCTTTCCCAAAGTACTAATCCTTGTCGCTGTTCTCTTGTGACAGGGGAGTGTGATTAATGTACTTCTTTTTACATATGCAAGTCACCTCTAAGTGTGTGGGGTAGAAATGCAGAAGTGCACCTTTCTGTCTCCTCACAAATGCTGCTTGTTGTCTGCTCTGCTGCTTTGAGGACTGCAGGGAGGTTGGCAGAAGCCTGCCTGTTCCTTCTGAACAGCAGTTCTAGTAAGAATGCTGAGAGGACTGAGTGGGAGGCGAAGTTTATTTACCAACATTTATCACTTATACAGAAAATGAACAATCTCTAGTGCTCATACCACATTGTCTTAAGTGCAGTCCCTCTTACCTCGGTGGTTTGATGGCTGCCTCACTCCACTGGGCAGGGTGAGCTCACAGTTGAACAGTTTGCTTGCCCGATAACACCTAAGGATGGAAGCTTTTTAAAGTGGGAGCTCATGTCAGCCTGGGTGGGGGTCAGCTTGAGGTAATTGAGTCTTGGTGTGTGAGCCTCTTTCTGGTTGTTTTTAATAGTGAGTAAACATCAACACAAATAGGAGCCACTTCCACTCTCATAGTTCAAAGCGTATTCAGAGAGTTTATAACTGATAATGAAAAACATTTCAGAGAAAGCAGAACCCAGGCTTCCAAGATTTGCACATTTTGCGTTATGAGATGCTCAAGCTTGTGTATGGTAAACAGGATTTAGAAATTCCTCTGTGTAGTTGTACTTTGGACCCCAACAAACTTCAGAAGAAAATGTCTAACTGTGCTTGGATTTATTTTATAAACTGGGATGGCTTCAGCAGTCTGTGTGGCCTTCCATTCAGCTGTTTTCTTAAGCCAAGCCAAAAGCCACTTACCTAAAAATGATTTATTCTCACTCTTGAGCTGATAGAACCAGGCTGGAAAGGGCAAAAGCTGAGTCGTAGTCCAAGCCTCAGGCTTCAGTTAAATCATAAGGGAGCATGAAGGACAGGCCACAACATTGTTCTGCAAGGTACTTGTGGTTCTCTTGTACGCTACTTGTCGGACACCTTATTAAAATAAACAGCCTCAGATTTGTACTTTGCAGCTGTTCCTTTCTATCTGCCTGGAAAGCCAGAGCAAAACCCTGCAGCTCAACATCTTCAAAATCAAAACCTTAATTCAAATATTATAATTTGGATAAGCTTCTAACTTTCTGTTTTTAGCAGTAAAATGAGGCAATTTAGTTTCTTTATCTCATTCAGAAAAATATGTGTTGTTTATATACTTTGAACATAGTGATATTGTATAGTAAAAGTCAACAGTTGAATAGTCCTAGCTAGAGATGTGAAAGTATGACTGGAGGCAGTGTATCTGGTTGTCGAAATTGAATCTGAAGAGAAAGAAAGTTTTAACAATGTTTTAAGTTGGCTTGATTTGGTAGATTAAAATAACCAAAAGAATTTAGCATTTGAGAGCTCTTATTCTCTTTGGATACTTTGAGGATCTGATGTTCTTATTGACATCTTTTCACTGTGTTAGACTCCACTTAATGCAGGGCATGACTATGAGTGAGCATGGTTCTGATAGCCGAGGTAAATGAGGCTGAAGGTTTAGTTTGAGCCGTCCAGGAGCTGTGCTGTCCAGACAAGGAATGTGGGTTATGTGGTGGGCCAGAATGGCACTGCCAAGACCCTCGTGCTGCTGTGGTGTGTGGCTCATGTGGGCACTTGCTGTGCAGGGCTGTTTCCCAGCTTCAGTGGCCTTCTTCCACACCAGTGTGATTGAATGCAGTAGTAAAAATAGGGAGAGGCCCAAAGGACTGTGAGGTGAGGCTACTTCTTGTAATCTGCTTCTTCAGTGAGAATTACTTTGAATGAGTTAATACCAAAAGAGTTAAAGAATCATTGTGTATTTTGAATTTGGGTTGTCAAAGCAAATATTTTGACAGTCGGTCAGAAGGGGATGCTGAGTGGCGTGCTGTGAAGAACACACGGTTCTGTCATGGAAAAACTTGTTGAGGAATGGGAAACTGAGAGGAAGAATAAACAGCTAGTTCTCAGCCTTGCAAAGGCCTGGTTTGAGGTTTCTGCTGACTGAAAATGGAGAAAAAAAAAAGCAGGGGGTGAGCAGAGTGAAGCTTTATGAAGCACAGTTATTTAGCACAGCCTGTAGCTGGAAAGGCTTCCATGTATAGCACAAACATATTGTTGGAGCCACATGAGAGATGGTTAGGTTCATTGGGAAAGCCATAGTGGGGAGAAAGTTGTTGGGAGGAAAAGGGGGAAGAGGTTGTTGGGAGGAAAAGGTTAACTACCTAAATGTAACTGAGCTGGAACTTCTCTTCAGTACTTCATCTGCAATCTTTCCTTACTAAGTCTCAGAAAGAAATGCCTCTGCCCCTCCTCTGTGCTCGCATCCTACTTTAAATGTTTTTGTCTGTCTGACAAAAAGGACTTGCAGGTGCTCTCCTTTGAGCATGTCACTAGTGCACGGAAAAGCTTATGCAGAACTGCTCAAGCAGTTCTCCCAAGGATGAGGATATATTGGTATGTTATTGACTCTTGGTATGTTTCGCACCAGAATAAAGTGCTCATTGCCTAGGAAATGCCAGACCACAGTAGTTTCAATTGAATTGTAGTTCTCAATGACATCTACTACCTCACTTTTAGATGCTGCAAACTTTCCTTTAGTTGCACAACAGCGAAGTGAACTCCTGAGATTGGACATGACCTCCATGTCAGCTTTAGACAGGCTGTTTTGTTCATGCAGTGACTTTTCCAGAGATAGTGTCATAAAATTTTGCTGCATTTTATTGCGCTTACATTTCAGTTGGGAAAGAACCCCATGATTCAGTCTTTTCTTTTGGTATAGCATCCCGTATTTTTTATCAGTGATATATTTTTATGGCTGCCAGTGTTCTTCTATAATACCCACCTACCTAAGTAAACATGAACTTTGTTTTCATCTGTGTTCAGTAAATGGTGTTTTGTATCAAATGGTACAGAGTCAACAGTAACAGCCATTATTGGTGTTCAGCTCTTACGTCTCTTCCGCCTCACTGACAGTCCTGGAATTACAAAGATGAGGAGTTCATATGGGTGCAGTTCTTGAAGAGAAATACAGATTTCATAGCTTTTGGAGCATATTTTAAAAAAATAGAGGCATTTTCAATTAAATTCTCTTTAACCATGCAGATGACATCAGAAGAATATCAGTCTGTAGTGGACATTTTCTACATTCCAATCATTATTTTAAGTGGAAATACTGAGCAAATTAACTTTCTTTGTCAGGCTGACCCTTCAGCTCTCTGTTATTAAAAAGGGTGTATTCAAGTCATTAGTATGTCAGGTTGCTTGAAAACTTAATACTCTTCCCCCTCAAAAAAAGGAAAATTAGCAGAATTGCTCACTATGTCTAAAGGCCATTTTTTAAGGCAGTGCCATAACACTGAACTACAGGAGAAAAATTCTGTTGTTGTCACATCAGCTTCAGGCCTCTTTTACCAAAGGAATCTGCAGATCTAGACAATTCACTACAACTAGTGCAGGGGGAGTAGAAATTTCTGGATGAAATTCTGAATGTGTGAAGCTGCGTGTGTATGTTTCATTTTGCATTCAGTGGGACTAATATTCATCCACCCGACTCAGAACTCCTAAGAAATTAAATATGAACCCCATGACAAACCTAAAAGAAATATTGGGGAATGCCTGTTTTTCTGGCATCTGGTGACTGCAGCCGCACAGCAGTGAGGTCCAGATCTGGTTCTTTACTCTTGCCTCCAGTTCAATGTCAGTATTTGGGGTTTGGTGAAGAAAACTTCAAAGTGCTACATTCTCATGGTGGAGGGGGTAACATGAGGGCATTTCCTGCTCCCACCCTTGCTTTCAGGCAACACTGTTTCAGTTCAAGAGCAGAGGCGTGTGCGATGACCTGTTTGTTATTTTGAGGCCGATATTTGGATAGGAGTTGTAAGTATAGTGATCTCTGCCTCTTGTACTGAGATAAGTGTAACTCTGGGAATGTCATCAGCCACTGTTGAAAGGCAGTATAATGGCTTGGGGAAAGCCCTGGGGAGCATTTTGCTGCAGTCGCAGCATACACAGGGCTGTGGAGGAGGGGAATTGAGGGGAGTGGGGAAGCTCAAGGCTGACTGGCACCCCCTCTGACTGGGGCTTTTGGCCCCTTGGCAGTGACTGGGATGCTTTTCCATGGATTCCTGTTAACAATGGCATAAGTCACCAGAGGCTGCCAGGGCTGGCAGCAGTTCAAGATGAGGTGTGTGACATACCTGCAGGCAGATTGTTTTCCTGAAACACCGGTGCAAACCTTGATCCCAGACCCAGGGAGACACCACTCCTTGCAAAATCCAGGCTTCAAAGGGGTCACCACATCACAGGGTGAGCTATCTGCAACTGTAATCTTGTTCACCTCTTCTTGAGGCAGGGTTGGCTCAGCTGCAGTCAGCAGAAACCCAGAAGGTTGGAGCAAGGTTCCTTCATTGCCCCTTGCACCTAGGTGCCCATGGCATGTGGAGCTGTGCTCAGCCTCTGTCCCGAAGTCGGGCTGTGCTGCCTCCCCAAAGTGAAGGCAGGAGCTGCACATCTGTGGAACTGCTTAAACATGTCCAAACATTTTGCTGGGTGACTGCCAGCCCCCTTGGTAATTTGGACAAGAAGAAGATGATGGGGGTGTGGTGGTAGGAGTGGGTGGGACCACTGGGTGTTACTGAGACCTTTGCTTGCAAAGTGTTTGACAAACACCCACCATGGGATAGGGCACAGCAGATATTGTAAGTATTGGCAGCAGTGGGAGGGAGATTAATTACTCCCCTGCAACAAATCAGGGAGGTTTCTAGCAGGCTCTGTTTGACCAGTCCTTGTTAGAGCTTTGTATGTTGATGTGAATCTGTGCCAGATCTTGGTTTGTCGTGGGGGTGGAAATGACTTATTTCTCACTGCTGATGTGTTCTCTCTTTTCTTGTAGGTGTATGATGTCAAACAGTGGGCAGTCCTTGTAGCCTCCCCCATCAGCCTGCAGTGTATGTGCCAGTATGAATGTTAAGAAAGAAACACACACTTCAGAGCTCAGCATCCCAGAAAGAAAAAAGGAGGAACTAAACAGAGACAGCAAATGATTGCACCGCTTGCAGGACTTGAGGCTGTTCACTTTTTCTCCTGAGAAGCTTCATCTTGGCCTTTGTGAGAGAGTTGAGAAGGTATACAGAGCAGCCACAGTGATTGTCTTCAGGTCCTTTTCATTTTGTAATTTCATTTTTTCTTCCTTGTGTCTGGATTTTAAGTGTGCTGCACTGATCACAAGCACTGGACTTCAATATGTGTCATGTCATTGTAACGTGTCGGTCGATGCTATGGACTCTCCTGAGTATCGTGGTGGCTTTTGCAGAGCTCATTGCCTTCATGAGTGCAGACTGGCTGATTGGCAGAGCAAAGCCTTCGGGCTCCGAGGAGGCGGACAACAGAACGGGGGGACAGCAGGAGCCCTACCGTCCCACGCTGGGCATCTACGGGCGCTGCACCAGGATCTCGCACGTGCAGTTCTCCAGACGAGACACGCTCTGTGGTCCTTATGCTGAAAACTTCAGTGAGATTGCCAGTGGGTTCTGGCAGGCAACCGCTATTTTCCTAGCCATGGGAATCATGATTCTCTGCACTGTGGCATTTGTATCTGTCTTTACTATGTGTGTGCAGAGTATTATGAAGAAAAGCATTTTTAATGTCTGTGGGCTGCTACAAGGGATTGCAGGTACGTGCACTTTGAGAGCAACTAAACTTTTAAATTTGGGGTGATTCGGATGAAGAAACGTAGCAATTCTGGCCTGCCCGCAGACAGACTGCTTTAGGCAGACCCAAAGTGATTCTGTATGCTGGTGTTTATTCAAACATAACTGAAATTTATAGCTACACAGCATGTAATACATTGACATTGGCAGCAGAATTGCAGCCTAATGTGTGCCAATATGAACTGACCAGTATTGCTTTTGTTTGCTGTTCATTTTTTCCCTCTGTTTGAATTTCTTTCAGTTACAAAAACTTCTGTCCTTTGCTACCAGCAGAGAGAACAAAGTTAATACTCATATTAAGGCAGTCTATCTCCCTCTTGCTACTTTAATAATTTTTCCATGGACCAAAGGCAGTTTCCTTAGTGTCTCAAAGGCTTCATGACTGTGGTGAGATTAAAAACCACCCTAGGGCTAAGAACGGGTTATAGTCACACACCCAGTTGTTCCAGCTTTTCATGCGAAGCAGCCTTCTTCAAAGCTGTGAGCTTGACAAGTGATACCTTGAGAGAAACTTTTCCTTTAGCCAGCTTATTGTTCAGCTGCAGTTACACAGCCCAGTGAGCTTGTCTCTTCACTGTTCAAGGATCAGCTGTGCTTTGCCTGAAAAGATGAATTTGTTCTAGAGATTTGATTTTTCTGCTTAAACCCACAGATTTTACAGAGATTAAATGACTGTTAGTAAACCAATCCTGGACAGTCTTAGTTAGAGAAGTACCCATTTTTCTGTAGTTGCCACTGAGCCATAGGGAAAACGGTTTTCATCTTTTGTGCTCTCTGTGTGTGTGTGGTCATCTGGAGGAGGAGAGTGGTCTTCTGCCCTGCCTCTGGCAGCCCTCAGAGACCTGTGAGGAGGGAGGGAATGAGCAGGGCCCCCCTCCTCTTTTTATCTCAGTGGGGCTCTTAAGCAGATGTTTTCAATTCACAAAATTATTTAATCAACAAAAAAATTAGGTTTTAACTTGTTTTGCTTGAAATGTGAATCCAGCTTTCCCCCTTCTTACCTCCACTGAGGTGGCCAAACATGTCTGTGATAGCTGTACCTAAACAGGAGATGTAATGATAGATATTCAGACCTTTATCTGAAGCTGGATGGTTTCATTTGCTTAGTTGAGACCTAACATAATCTTATTCTAAATACACATGGGGAAGTAGGTGAAGATTGACTTTACTGCCTGCTGCAACCCTCCAAAGCCAATGTTACATGCCAGGGACTGGCTGATGCTGCCTCCTGAAGCACTACCACAGTGGCTCTCACTGTTGGCTACTTCATTGATCTTCACTGTGGAAGCATAACACTTACTTCATGTCACCCACAAAGTAAGGTTTGTGCTTCTGGAGCAGAATTATATCCCTAGATTGGCTAAAGATGCTTCTGTCCATATGATGGCATAAAATTAGCATATTAGGTTTTTTAGATTAATATAAAAGGTTTTGCTGTAGTCAGTCCTGGTGTACAGAATTTGCCAGAAGCAGTGTGACAAGGAAGCAGCTTGGCAGTGCAGATTAAACCAGGGGAAGTTGTTAGTTTCTTGCTTTCTTACTCTGTACTTCAGAAATAATCCATGACTATTTTTCCAGGAGATGCAATTATTACTTTTCTTCTGGAGGGGCATTTTTACGGGAGAGATTGCTTAGCAGCATAAATAGATCTTTGGCATGTCAGATTTGGGTCTTTTGAAAAGATAACTTTATTTACAACTCTGATACCATCTCGAAATACCTAGTCTATCACCTAGGAGTTGCAGGTAGAAGGTACTTGTATTTTCGAATAGTGTTCTGGAGACCATGCATTTGTGAGAGAATGCATGCTAAGACAGTTTTATGTTTTATTATCAATCCAGCTATACCCATAATGGGATTTGCAGCCTAAAACATTGAACAGTACAGTTGACAAAGCATTTCGTATGTGTTAGGGCATAGATCAGTCCTTCTTGAGCTGTACTGAGCATAGAAGCACTTCTCTTCTTACAATTCAGATAAATGACACAGCATGAAACTGGGTAAGAAAAAGGTCACCTTACTGAAACATTGCTGCCAGTATTTACAGCCAGGCATCTTGTGGCTCACAGTTTGTTTTCTCAAGATTAATTTTATTGGGTCCATTGCTACTTTTGTGCCAGTAGTATTACAGCATCTGCTTACTTAGTTGCAATTATTTTCCTTTTGACTAATGGTGGCTGCTAATTTAAACTTTGCCAGTTCCTGAGTTTTGAAAAATGCTTAAGCAAGTTGCTCAAGAGGGACAGTTGTCAGCATGGCTAATTCAGACAGGGATTATGATAGATAAACTAATGCCCTGACCAGAGAACAAGTTATAACCCTGCTTTAATAATTTTAAGCATAGCATCATTCTTTCTAATGTGAACAATTATGTTTTTAGTAAGTGTGCAAGAAGAATTCACAAAATAATTTTGTTAATCAGCCTGTATCAGTACACTATCTGCAAGTATGCCAAACATCTCCTTTTTAAACATGAGATACACACATGGTAGAGTCATCTACAGGAACTCAGGATCTTGCAGATTTAATCTCATTTAAAATCTCTATATCTTTGCAGTAGAGATTTAATATCATTAAAAACATAAAACAACCGAATTTATTCCTGGAATTCACCATGACAAAACAATAGCAGACACCGGATATATCTTTCCAGTCTAGCAAGATCAGTTGTGGATGATGCCTACGGTGAAATAACAGAACAGAAAGCAACATCTCTTCTGTTATGGCCCTTGGACAAATGTGCAAACTGTCATTTAGATCAACAGGAGGAAGCCATACAAGTATCTGGACCATAGGGATTCTTTTATTATTTTTGTGGCAGAAAATGAGAAATACAAGGCCATAAAGGAAGAAAATACGGGTGTTGTTCAAACTCCTGTAATTCCTTTGTTATAGAGCAAGAACTTCTACCACTTTACTTTCAGACTCCAGTACCTTTTATTCTGCAGCTGTAGAAACAGTAATCAATAGTTCCTGGTTTTGGAGATGCTTGAAAATTGTTTCATCTGGATAAGCACGTTTTCTCTGCATTAGAGAGTGCGAAGAATGGAGACATGTGATTGAGTAGATAATTACTATCCAGCAGCAGGAAGACCAGGCAGACTTTCATTTGTCTGTCTTTTTAGGGAAAGTATTCTACTTTTAGTCTGTGAATCACTTGAAATGCAGAGGCTGGAGGAGAAAGGATATTATTACATGCTAACTGACAAGAATCAATTAAAAGTAAATTTTCGCAGTCACCATGTAGCTATAGGAAGTAAATAATTGGTGATCCAGGACTGACATATCTTGGTTATGTCTATAGTGTAGTTGCATATGTATTTCCAACTCTTATTGGGCTTGTTTACTTCACTTCGTTGCTAAGTAATACAATATAAACATAACCTAGCCTCAGAGGAGGGTGGGAAGAGCTTAGGACAGAGCCTAGGCCAAGTTTGGCTTTCATCTCTGATAGTTTCCTTTAAGAAGTTCATAATCAGCAACTTGGCTTCCTTTTTTGG
This sequence comes from Hypocryptadius cinnamomeus, assembly GCA_013400635.1. Taxonomy (NCBI): domain Eukaryota; kingdom Metazoa; phylum Chordata; class Aves; order Passeriformes; family Zosteropidae; genus Hypocryptadius; species Hypocryptadius cinnamomeus. The sequence continues at coordinate 71,859 of VYZP01051413.1, read as the reverse complement.
CCTCTGCCATGGCTGGGCAGACACAACCCCTTCCCCACAGCCAGTGTCTGCCTGACTTGCAGCTGAGCCACAATGCACCAGCAGCACCCTGACTGCACACCATGGGGAGGAAGCTAAGTTAGCTGCACCAATATTACATCAACCACAAAACTTGAGCAAGCCCCTGTGTTTTTTTTTGTGGGGGGCTCAACATCATGTGTCTGCAAAGGCTTTGGGGAGAGCAGTGGGGAAATGGAGCTGACATGTCAGGAAGGCTAATGGGTTTGGGAGTTCAGGTTTTTTTCCTTCTGTTTTGCTGTGCTGAAGCAGGGCTGCCGTGCCAGGAACATCTACCAAAAGAGGATAAAATAGTTCCTCTTCTCTTAAATCTTTCCAGGATGCCGATGGCTTCATCTAGTAGGCCTCTCATGGGTCACCCCCTTCTCATCTCTTCATCTGTTCACAGTCCAGTGTCTCCTAGCTGTAATGGGGCATGACAGAAGCATGTAAAAGTTGGGTTGCATCTGTCAGAAGACCTGCTGTGTGCCAGGTGCACACCATGGAGTGTCTCTGGTTTATTCAGGTGAATATATGGCTGCATTTTGCTGTTGTGTGGCTTAGCTGGCTGTGCCACTGGCATCTTTAACAGGTGGATGTCCAGTCAGCCAAAGCAGAGGTTTGTGTTTTTGAAGGCTGCTGCAGGCAGGCCAGAGAGCATTAAGTTCCCCTTGGGTGCTTAGTTGAGTCTGTCTGTTTGGGCCCAGATGCTGCAGCTTTGGGCCTCTCTCTGTCACCCCAGAAGTTTTTCCTCCAGCATTGATGGGGAATGGCTCAGCTTCTTCTTTTCCAAGGTCTGAGAGGTTTGTTTTTCCCCATGACTGTTGCCCTGCTCATTCTCAAGCAATGATAGCTCTTCCACAGTGCTTTCTCTTCTCAGGTGTCTCAAGAGCTCTTTTGCATTCTTTATTCTGACCATTTCATGATTTCTCTCTATGACTGTCCATGTCTTCTCCTTTTCCCTTCTTGGTATCTTGGAGGGCTCCTCCATCAGGGGCTACTGCAGGACCTTGGCAATAGTTCAGTTGCAGGAGTACTTTACCCTCAAATACAAAGAAACTTCGCTGCAGCTTTCTAAAATGAAGAGGTGAAATTTGGTTTCAAACCAGCTGTGTGTATAAGAGTCTGTCTTCACTGCTGAAAGAGTTTGTTTTACATCTCTTGAGCTGAGAAATTGTTCAGCCTGTTATAGTTACTTGGCATCGTTTTCATTTTGGGAGTCTGGGTGATTAGGGAGGTGGCCTGAGCAGAGTGTGATAGGAACCATCTGAAGGAGATGAGGATCTGGAGCTGGTTGTGGGGATGGGTGAAGTAGGATCCAGCCACACAGGGTGGGCTCATGGTGTGTGCAGCCATGCGGCTGCAGACTCCTGTCTGCTGGAAGTTAAGGAGGCCGGTGGGAGTTGCGGAGGAGGAAGCTGAGGAGGAAGTGGGAGGTCAGCCAGGCCTTTCATCATAGAGAGGAGAAAAAGCAGGAGACATGAGCTGTGGTAGAAGGGCCATGAGGCTTCTAGAGCTCTTTCATATTCAGACCATAACAGAAAAGGTTACGGTAGTTGCAGCATAGTTTAGGATGTTTGTTTATAGGTGGCACCACGCTGTACAAAGGCATTATTTTGTCTGAAAAGGAGACAAACTGGTGAATAAGGAAGAAGGCAGCTTGTGAGCTGATGTTGCCTGCCAGCAGCAGAAGCTGTTGAGCAGACAGGGAGCCCAAGCAGTAGGAGAGCAAAGCAAGAGTGATTTTGCCCTTGAAGGCAAGGAAGCTTCTTGTTTGTCTTTCTAAAACGCAGAGCATGCATTTTTCAAAAAGCATATTTCCTCTTTGGATTCAGCTCAGAGTTTTTCTTTTCTGATGCCAGAATTCTGAATTCTTGGGGTGGGAAGAAAGAAAAAAGGGAGGGGAGAGGGATTTCTGATGGAAATCCTGACAGTCTGAACTGCTTTTGCTGTCTGCGGTATAGTGCTTCCTGTAACCTATATGGCCCAATGCCAGCATGATATCTAATGCACACTTGGCTGCTGAAAGTTCAAGCAAAGGGGACTGCTGTCTTGGAATATGCCAGGGAAGGAAAACTGAGTTCAAGTGCTAAATTGCTATTGAGCCTGAGGGAGACCATTAGTAACTTCAAAGCAATAAAATGAAGATTTCAGTGTTTTGTTAGGTTCTGTGGTTGTCTCATCTCCTGCACTATCAAGGTGGGCACTTGAAAACCAGCAGACTCACAGCAAATTAAAGTGAATTGAAAAATAAACAAAGATTTCAGGTTTTCAGTGATCAGGTTTGGCAGTTGCTTATCTTGACAAGCATAAATCTCTTCCAACAAACAGCACGTGGTGTTTGTTGGAGAGAGAGTCCCATGCTACCCACTGAGAAACATTTTACTGTGGCACATGTGCATGCTGAGGTCTCTTACTTCTACCAACATAGGTGAAATGCTGAGAACTTATTTACACCCCTGCCCTGGTGGTGTGGGAAAGAGTGCTGGTGACCCCAAGAGGCCGTGGGGATATCAGGAGGGCACAAGGGCTCTGTTTCTGTCAGAATTTTGGTTCTAGGCCTCAGAGCCAAGACAGATGCTGCTATTTTTGCATAGAATGCAAACACAAGGAAAACATTTAAACTTAGCAAATGCTGTGTTCTCACTCAAACACAAGAAAAAAAGATGAAAAGAGCTCTTTCAAGATAAGGGGCTAACTTTTGCTAAGCTTCTGTCTTTGGTGTTCCTGATGTGGTGGTGAGAAAATAAGTAGATTTGAGTTGTGCTTTCTTACCCAGTACAGATGCCCTGCACTCTGCTGCTGAATAGCTCATGAAGCCACAGGAAATTCTCCCCTTCCTGCATCTCCATTTGCCTTTTTCTTCAGGCTGAGTCCTAGTTCCTCTGCAGCTCCTCTCCCCCACCCCCCAACTGAAGTTTTGTTTGTACTACGGGATCAGTATTGAGGAAATGTAAGGCCACGAAAAAGGTGACCTGAAGCCCTTTTACCTCTGTTTAAGCTAAGGGAGGTGGTTGTTTTGGCCTCCCTTACTGAGCTATAGTTATATTTCATTCCCTTTCTCCTAATCTAGCATGAGTGATTGGTGGTTTGGAGGCAATGGCACTCACTTGGTTAATAGCAGTGGAAAAGGTTATGGTGAGTAGTAAGAAATAGATGGGATCTTGGCCTCTGCTTCTTTCAAGAACAGAATATTTAATATGGCCTTTCTTCCCTGATTCAGAAGCTTCCTTGAATTTACCACCCACAACTGAATTTCTCACTTAGGAGCATTGACTGAGCCTTTTATTGGGTCATCCTAGATTAAAACACTCAGTGCTTTTTTGGGTTTTAAGGTAAAATGTGAGAGTGGCCGAGCCTGAGCAATGGCCCAGTGAGTGTGGAATCTTTGTTTACCTCTGTACTGCTGAAAAAATGTAAACATTTGGCTTTTCCCCTGCAAGTTGCTTTGTCTTGACTTAATTGCTTGGATTGACAGCCACTACATGGGAGCCCCCAGAGTGTGGTGACTTCACACAGCTGACAGCCAGCAAAGAGACAGCAGTGTCACTTCAAGGCTTGGGACGGATTTTACTTTGAGTCTATTTTCTGATTTTACTTTGGGCTTGGGACTGATTTTACTTTGAGTCATATTTTCTTCCCTCCCAACTAATGGGCACTCTCACAACATACATAAAAATTATTAAAAACTAATGGTGAATTTACCATCTCCTCTCTTAAAAACAGCAGTCTGCAGGCTCGCACTTCACTTCAGAGAAGACCAAGCAGTAAGATCATACCAATATAATAAACAACCCCCAAATTCCTAACATTGAACTAATAGACTGAGTTATATTGTGACTTTTTTTGGGGAGTAGTAAAACATAATGGTTGAGTGCCCCACCAGTAGTTCCCTGCACTGTATTTCTGTCTCTGTTTCCAGATTGCAACAGCACTAATGTCATCAGAGGTTGCATAGGTTTGGTTATGAATAAGTATCTACAATTTGCATAATACATGGGAAAAGAAACATGAGAGTAGGGATCTTACCCTCTTCCTCCGCTTGGGGAAGGCAGTGATTAGGGAAATATTTTTTCTTCTGGTATGTGCATGCCCTTATAGTACCCTGAGACAATTCTAAAGGGAAAAAGAAATCTGTGTGGGTTTTGAGCCATCACCTGGTTGTAGTATTAAACTACTAATTCTTCTGCCTCAGCTTAGGGTATCCCAGGTACACTGAAATCTATATATGTGAGCAGTCATCTGCAGTGAGTGAAAGTATGAAGGTGTGCATTTGCCTCAGTGCACTGCCTGCTGGCAACCCTCCCCCTCTCAACAGCCATGCTTCCAACATGCCCCAAAACACATCTGCTTGTGTTAGCCTGCACCAACTGTGGTGTCCAGGTAGGATTTTTAAAGCATTGATCTTCATAATACTGTGAATTTTTCTTTTGTTTCTCATGCAGCATTTATGAGTGGGCCAGAGGCCATTTCCAAGACACTAGAGCGTGCAAAGTCTCCCCTTTCTTTCTGGACAAAGACCTACTTGCCTCTGGTCAGCTGCTTGCATTTGGTGGGTCTGGCAGGTCCAGGGGGCTGAAGAGCAACTGCAGAGGCAGGTCTGGGGCCCTGTGTTGTGGGTACTATAAGCAGTGCTCCACTCAGCATCTCACGCTTTTCCTGTAGCCAGTGTGGAGTACTAGAAACACCATGTCAGCAGGCCTGAGCCCGTCTCTTGAGCTGTCCTCTGATTAAAATAGTGTTACTGAATCACTTCACAGGCTGAAGGTGTCCGCTGTGCAGCTGCCAAGCCCCTTCGCCTGTCCGTCAAGGGGCAAAGTGATCAAAACTGCATGAGTGGTAACCTGGTAGCATCCCTGCTGGGTTTGTCAGGAAAAATTTCCATATGGGAGAGCCTTCTTGGCTTAAGCTACACTAGTATATTTGTACAGATATTTAACATATGAAATGTTCAGGTAGCATATTGACACATGTGGAAAAGTGAGCAAAAAAGGCAGGGGGCCTGGCTGATGCAGTGTCCCTGGACTGATTCTTAATCCCCTGTGCTTTTGCAGAAGGTTAAAACAATCAGGATCAGTGCCACTGGGGATGCAGCCCACCTGCACTGCACTGCACAGCTAGTCCCTCCCTTTTACCCTTTTACCCTTTTTCTTTTCCTCTCTTAAAACGTTGCTGCTCAGTTGTGCGGCTCCATAGGAGCCTGTTGCAGTGCCACCTCATTGATCACAGCTGCTTAATTTCCTATTTCTTCAGCAGTATTTAAAAGCTTTTTTTACTATTTTGCTAGGAAATGAGTAGATAGTTTCAGGCTTTGCAATGGAAAGTGGCTTTGTTAGTATATGCTCTTGTTTAATATGGCACAACAGCAGCTGCACAGGAGACTGTCAAAACTAAATAGCATGCCTTCACTTGGCTAAACAAGCCTCTGCCCTACCTCCTGTCTCACGGGTTGCTTCCAAGGAAGAAGAAAGGCTTTCCTCAGATCTGAACCCCAGCTCATAGTGTAACATAAAAATACCCACAATGAAACGCTGGTCTGTTGGTTTTCCACAATGTTGACCTGCTGCAGTGTATAAAAACCAGGAGGAGCAATACCTTGCTGCAGCTGCAGGCCTTTGAAAGGGGAAAAGTTCTTGGTGTACAAATACAAAAAGTCTTCTCCTATAGGAAAAGCATTAATCAACTGTCTTCTGAAATATTTTTGCACAGTGATGCCATCTGCTATATTGATATTGATGTTCTCAGTGTGCTGTAAGGTTTTGCTTTGGTGTTTTGGGAGAAAGGAGTTGCTTTTACACCATTTAAGTAAAGAATGCTTGATGTTTAATAGGCTGGTGTAATCAGGAGATACATAGTAATCAAATAGTAACATTGAAAGCTAATTCTCACAAAGACATCTTTTCAAAAGAAGTAATTAGGGCCTGATAATAAAAGGTTATGTGGTGAAATTGCCTTCAGTGCAATATGCAAAAATGTTGTCTACTGACAGAACTTACACCAAAGAGCTACAGGTGAGGTCTCTCAGTAAAAAAAATAATTTGAATAGTTTTCTCTTGTCATTCCTAGGCATCTGGCAACATTGTGTGACATTCTTTCATACCTCTGTTTTGAGGATTCCTTAGAGAAGAGGTAACTGAGAACTGGAAACAACTAACAAAAAGGAAATTTTGAAAAATAATCATACTGATTTCAAGAAGTGGGATTGTGCTGCTTAAAAAGTAGGAACAGCAGTGTGTGTACAGCAGAAGCTGCAGTTTCAGCAGTGCAGCTGTCCCCAGAGAGAGTTATCTCTAGAACAGTGCAAGCATGAACTCTGTGGATGTGCCTGTAGATAAGCACAGTGGAAAACAGCTTGTAATATTTTCACAGTGAATTTGTTCCTCCCAGCAGGGTGGACAAACAGCAATAATTCCACAGGTAGGTTGGCTGTGAATTAAAAATCATTTATTGTACAGCAGCACAAAGAACTGAAGAGGTTCATTGTAGAAAACTTGTTCAGACAGAGCACTCAATTTTTATTTTCTGTTCTTTTTCTTGAGTATTGGCTTCTCTTCAAAGACACAGGCACAAACAAAAACTGATTTATTAAGGAAAAAATCTCCATAATTAATATTTACTGTCCTCCTGCTAGATATGTCTCTAAGAAAACTGTCAACAGAAGATAGTTTTTTTTCTCCTTGTCCCTTTGCATGTTTCCAGGAGTAGAGGGGGTGGTTCTTTTGGAGGGGTGTCTGGCTGCAAGTAGTTGAACAGTTAAGTGCTTTGGTCTGCTGTCTGCTGTTCTAGGCAGTTTAGGCAATGGTTTGCACTATTAGTGTGTGGTGGAGCATCATCTGCCTGTTTTGTTCAAGCTGTAGGAGTATTGAGATGGGCTCTGCGACTGTCTCTTCTGAGGTACTGGGGTAGCAGGAAGCAAAGCTCCTCTTCAATTGAACACTTCTTTCTGGGCTGATGGGGAGAGGCAGGAAGGGACCCTGCACAGCTCAGCCATTGCTCTGGATATGGGAGCTTTGAGCTGAGTACGTGATGAGGGGCCTGTGCCTCTCCACTTGCTGTTAGCATGAACCAAAGGAATGCCTTTCTCCTGTGGGTATTTTGAATTGACTTAATGGAGTCATTGTTATTTACTTTTCCTGTCAAGCAGGAACCAGTTATTAACAAAATAAGAAATTGTGATAAATATTAGAGATAGTTCTAAGAGGCTCATGAAACACTTTCTGTCTGCACTGAAATGGAGAAGTAGAAAGGAGGTTTGGTAGTGAAAATACCACTTTTTTTTTGTTTCATTATGCTAGTCCATTATAGGAGTTACAAAGTTAGCTGTCTGAAATCAGGTACATAACTCTGACTGTATTCAAATCCATAGTTCAGGCTTTCCTCTAGATTTTGTTTTCATCTGTGAGAAAATAGATGAAGTTTGTCAAATTGTGGCTTTTTATAGTATTTATTATATTTATATATCCAGGAATTTTCTGTACTTCTGAAAAAAATGTCTAAGTCCGTAAAGTCCTATGATGACTACATTTGGCAGCAGTGCTGTGCCTTTTGAGAACCTGAGTTTTGGGTAATGGCTTTTCAGCTTGGGGCATACATTACATGAACCAGTAGCTTTCAGGAGTTGCTCAGTGCTGTAATTTTGATAAAAAGTGATGGATGTGTCTTCTTGGTCCTGTTTGTGACACTCAGCCATAAGCCAGGTTTGCTGTTAAACACAGGCTGTCTAGGTTTGTGAGTCATGGAGTGGTAAAGTTAAAAAACTTCCGTGTTGGCAGCAGCTACGCTGGCATTTCAGATCCAGCTTCTTAATTCAGTGATGGTGATTTTTACCTACCAAAGGCTTGTGATTGTTAGAGAGAGCAGCAATTGGTCCATACCAATGTGCAGTCAGAAAGATACATAGTGTGGTCATACTGGTTGCACAGAACAGGAAACTAGTGATGAATAGAGGAGAAGGAACTGCTAGTGTTTAGTCTGAAATGGCTGCAGGGCTCAGCAGGATGAATGCACAGCTTATCCAGGTCTGTCCAAGATAAAGCAATACTTTATACTTAATGTATTTGGCCAACCAGCCAGGAAACACTGCATAAAATTTGTCACTGGTTCTTAAATGCAAGCAGTGATGAAATCCCTCCACAGAGAACGGATATCACTCACTAATGGATTTTGCCGCCCCAAAGAGTAATGACATTTAGGTCATTCATGCCCATGGTGTTGTGTCATCATTAGAAAAACGCTGGAGGAAGGACTTCCTTTTGTGAAATGTCTGGCATTCACAGACATTAATTTTGGATGATGGTTTTTGCATTTTGTGTAAATTAACTGCTTACTAGCTAGGATCCACATTTTCATTGTTGGTGAGGAAAATTTCATACATCTGGCCAAATTTCTTTGAACAAACAATTAAGGAACCCTAACATACTGCAGAGAAGTCTTACTGCTAGTCTAACTGAATGGATGAAGATAAAAACAAGTCTTTAAACCTGTTCTTTGTAATCTCTTGGTTACAGGAAAGAAAAAAAAAGACTGGTTTTAGTGCACAACTTTTAGCCTACTTCTAGGAGGTGACAGCACTTTTAGCAGCTGTTTTCATCAGCATACCAGGTTAAATAAAGGTCTCTAAAGTGCAGGAAAAGTAAATCAGAAATATTTATGGGATTTGGAAAGCTATATTAATTTTCTGGATAAACTGACTGTATTTAAACAAAAACTGCTTTTCATAATTTTCCTTTTCTTTTAAGTAAATTTTTAAGGTAAACAGAAAGCAAATTTTGTTACTGTGAGCTGTTCTTATGTTTAGCTCCTTCTTACATTCCTTGTAGGAAGGAGGTATGTGTTTAATTCATCGTGATTTTTTTTAGTGCCCATGAGAGCACTGTAGCCACTAGCTTATTAGACATTTTGATTAAATCTCCTTTCTTTGTGCAAAGACATGTGTGCAGGGACACTAATATGACATTCAATTTCCTTAATAAAGTCCTTCACTGCTTAGATGGTCTTCATAGAGAAACCTATGAATGCGAGAGACAATCACATGGGCAGAACAACTAGTCTGAGCTTTTCACTTCCAGCCTGAGGCACACCAGACTTTTGGGGATGTTTAGGAAGATGGGGAGTCGAGGCTTTTGCCCCTGCCATCACTGGGAAAGTGCTTTCCTTCTGAAGCAGTTAGTTGACTGTTTGGAGTATCCCAGAGTTACATATGCACTGGCTATGGGTACTTGAATCTGTTTGTTTGAGGCTGACTCCAAAATCCCTCTGTTATGAGAGCAGCTTAGTGAACTGGCAGTATTATCTTTCTACTATATCCTAATGTGGCCAAAAAAGTAGAAGTGTAACTGGTTTTTTGTGGGTTTGGGGTTTTTTTGTTGTTGTTGTTGTTTTAGGGTGGTGTTTTTTTTGTTGTGGTTGTTTTTTGTTCTCTTTTTTTTTTTTTCCAGGCAAGAAAATCAATGTAGTCAAAATCCAGAGGAAAACAGGCAAACATGTTTATGGTGAATGGCTAAATAAAGCTAAATAAGGGCTAGCTAAATACAAAATCAAAAGTGGATGCAAGTATTCCTACATTTTTGAGAAATGCAAGCATAAGCAGTAGGCGGAGATGCTTGAATATTTTGCATGCTCTGTATTTGTAGCAATAATGTCTGAGAGGAAAGGATGCAAGAGGAGTACAGAGATTAAAATCAGAATTAGGCCATTATCATAAAAAGTAAGTCTTTCACAACAGAAATCACAGGGTACCTACAAATTTAGTTGAAAGACTGCATGGCATATACTAGGGAACAATCAGTAAAGGAAGATTGGATGGATGAGATGACAGTTTTCTCCTAATCCTGGTAAATTATGAGTATTAGTGACCATAACAACAATTACTACTCGTGCTTAATTTGGTGTTGGACTGATTGTTTGTAAAACTTCTTTCTGTTTTTACTTCTAGGGCTCTTCCTTATCTTAGGCTTGATACTTTACCCTGCAGGTTGGGGATGCCAGAAGGCGATAAGCTATTGTGGACCTTATGCTTCTGCTTACAAACTAGGAGACTGCTCCTTGGGCTGGGCTTTCTACACAGCTATCGGCGGCACTGTTCTGACGTTCATCTGTGCAGTCTTCTCGGCGCAAGCTGAAATAGCCACATCCAGTGACAAAGTGCAAGAAGAAATAGAAGAAGGAAAAAATCTTATCTGCCTCCTTTAACTCCAGTGGGGAAAAATACCAGCACCTGGATCTTTATCTGCTTTCCATTGACTGGGCAAGCAGATCTGTTACCTGTTTTTACCATTTGTGTGATTGAGCCCCATGCATTCCAACCCTGAACTACTGAAAGGGTCTTTCTTCTTTGCTGGGCAATGAGGATCAGAGAAAGGATCCCAAGAAAGCAGAATGTAAATACTTGGGGATATTTTTAGTTTCATTCTGTGATCAGGACACAGTGGAATATATTAATCCGACTGGGGATGTGAGTAATCACATGTATATAGCAGGAATGTTGTTAAAACTGAAAAATCCTGATTGATCGGATTGCCTAACCCACCTTGGTCACTTTGAAGAATTTGGGTTTAAAATAATAAAAGTCAGCACATTTTTTTTTTTTTTAAGCAAAAGAGAAGCCTATTTTAATGAGGCTTTGTTTCCAAGGGCTCCCCTCACTGGTGAATATTTCTTCACCATCACCTGGTTTGGTACCATTTTCATGGAGGTGCTTTTTGGTAGTGAACTTCCTAGAAGTACAGTGCCTTCTTGGATATTAACTCTATGTTGGAGAGAGCAAGCTGACATTTACACCAATCTTAAGGCATTTAGAAAGTCAAGTCCTTACCAGGTTTCTCTCGAAACTTAGAGCACAAGGTGTGTGCAACTTATTACTTAGCAGGTAAATATTGTTTCCACTGACTAGACAGAGAAGCTGTTGTTAGACTGGCTCTCATCTGATTCAGATAAAACTGAAATATTTCTACAGCCTTTATTAAAACTTCTGAAATCCCAAGCAGACAACAGCTCCCCAGAGCACCAGCCTTATCTGGGCTGCAGCCTCTCCTACAACTGTGGATTCCACATTGTAATTCAACATTGTAGTTTTTCTCTCGTCAGTGAAACATCATTCCTAGTCTACAGATCGGTCTGTCTCATAACCCAGACGCACATGAGTCTTTAGGAAATTTAAATTTTTCAGGAAGCCTTTACAAATTCTATGTGGCTGGGAAGATTTTTTCCTTTTTTGTGTGTGTGTGTGTAGTAGTAGACCTTTTTCCAACTAAATCAGCAGAAGTTAAACAGACGTTGCCACAAATGCCATTTTTTTCTCAAAGCCAGCTCGTTGTGTTATTTGTGGTGTTGCCTCACTTACTAGAACTACTTCTGATACCAAGTTTGTAAGGTATTTTAACAAACAAAGGAATGATGCAACTGTGCCATAGGAGCATTGGGGATAACTGATCTGAGTAGTTCTAATTAAATACTAGGTGAATTTTAAGATTCTTTTTCTTATTTCTTGGTAGTTTAACATCATATAATGACAGTGTTGCTTCACTGTTACACAGAACAGAGATGCTTGGTTTTGCATGGTGATTCCCTTAAAATGTGCCATTAGTTATTAAAAAATGGTTGTTACTGTCCAGGTAGGTAGCTGCTTTCAAGGCACTGCTGATGTGCTTCACCAGACACGAGCTGTTCAGCAGTCCTGCCGGCGGGCTGGGGCAGCCTGGAGGATTGGCGAGCAGTGACAGCGCAGCTCCAGCCTGTGCCTCTGTGCCCATGGCACCTGCCACCTGTGCGCTGGACAGATACACAGGTGACCTCTGAGATGCAGTGCAACAAGGTCAACTGCTGCCTGTATTCAAAAAGGGATTGTTTTAACCTAGCCTCTTCTTGCATTCACCTGCTCCTGCAACCCACATCCACCATCTTCTACTTTAAAACAGGGAACTCACTGTTCTTTTAAATATTGACTTTAAATCCCCTCCAAAAGTTATGGTCTGGGACCAACTGCCTGCACAAATCAAGATTTTAATAAAGCAAAATTACCAGCACAAAGTGGTGCTTGAGGGTGAAAATCAGAGCCCACACAACCTGTCCACACCTGTGTGTCTCGTTGGCTTTGCCCCATACACATCCCCCACACCTGAAGGACATGCACTGGGCTTGTTCTGGGGTCCAGCAAGGCTTCCTCCAGGCATCCCTCCTGAGCCCCTTCTGGAGCATGCACTGAACCTGGGCCACTAGCTCAGCGCTGCCCTGCCCTCCAGGGCCCTGCACTTGGAAAAGGAGGGGTAAGCTGTTGGATGAATACCATATAAACCAGCTAAAAATTAATTACTAAGCAGATGTACAGTTTTAGCTTCCTTAGGTGGGTAGCAATCCAAAGTCCAGGTCACCACTGCCAACAAGTCTTGACACAGTATTAGGGTGAAAAATGCTGCACTGGCTTAAGCACTTGATTAGCCAGAATCAGGTCAGGTTAGTCCTTACAAATGTCGAGAGAGCATACTCTGCTCTGATTGAGCAGTAAACAATGAACAACCTTCATTCATGTTACTTGCTGACCTCTGCTGTGATCCACATGATGCTTTAAAAAATTTCAATAGTATATTTTGTTTGGGTTTGGTTTTTTAAGTATTAAAGAGGTTTTCAGTGGCACATTTTGCTTTTGTTTGCATTCGTAACCAAGGAGAACCAGCTTTTCTGCTTGTTGCTGGTATATTATCAGCTTGCTCTGCAACAGCATAATTAACTAACTTGCAAGAATATCCATGTTCATCACATAGTACAAACAGAAGACAGGCTTGGAAGAAATACAGAGCAGAAATAATCAGAATTTCTTTTCTCAGGGTTCTGTTTTTCTAGCAAGTGATAAGGTGGTATATATAGCAACTTTATTTCCTGGATGAGGTTTTCAGGTGCAGGGTGCACTCATTAAATTTCACAGCTGTTTAAATTGCTCCTGAAGTTCACCTCAGCAGTAGCTTTCAAAGGCACTTTGGGAAAGAAAAAAAGCAAAATCAGCTTAAAGCTAATTTAATTGACTTCATGAGGGGGCTGTAGAGTGTAACTGCTTCTTAATGTACATGCACTGCATAGGATCTAGAGGAATTTGCTTTGGATTCTTTAAAACCTGTGTGCCAATTAGTTCAGTTTAACTTTGTTTTGTGGTATTGAAGATTTCTTCAAACATCTGTGGTTTCATCAATTTCTTAAAACTTATATTCAATAAAGTGCCATAGACCTTTTTTTTTAATTGTAGCATATTTAAATATATATATATATATATATACACACAGACTTGGGTGAGATGTGCAATACAAGGAATGGGTTTTGTGGGGGGTTTTTGGTTATTTTGTTGGATTTTTTGGGGGGGGGGCTTGGTGGGGTTTTTTGGTTTTTTTTTTGTTTTGGTTTTTTGTTTGTTTTTTTGGTTTGTTTTTTTTTTTTTTTTTTTTTTTTTTTTTTTTTTTTTTTTAACAAGTGATTTGAAAGGGGATTCCCCNTGCTTTTAAACAAGTGATTGGAAAGGGACTTCCCAGGGAAGAAGTGGCTGGAGTTTGGTGGTGTGGATATAGCATAACACAATAAAATCACTGATGTTGAAGATTAATACAACAGTAGTTGTACAAGAAAATAGCAGCTTGAAGATTTAACAAAAGTATCTTCTAGATTGATTTGAATTACTCAGAATACAGACACTACCAGTGTGAAGCTGTGTCCACCTCTTGCCATTAACACTCAAAAAGCTCAGCAAGGTTTCTTAGTGTGCTTTATTTGTAATGTGGCACTGCAAAAAACATTGCTACTGAGCTATTTCTGGGTTGTCTATATCACCTTTGTATCTATTTTACTCAATAAAGTTCTCTGGATTCTGAGATTTTTTAATTTTTTTTTTCCCAGCCAAATAATTTCCATTTTGCATTGTTACCCCCCTCCCCCCACCCCCATCCTGGAGCTTCCCACATCCTAGTGGTAAATGGAGAGGAGTTCAGGCCTTCCTTGAACACCATGGGCACTGGTGCCTACACCTCAAGGAAAGGGCAGAGTCCAACAAAAGCAGAGCATGGCAGCAATGCATACACAGTTCCTTGGTATAGGAAGAGCGGCTGCAGCAATCCAGCTAGAGTAGGTTTTGAGCCATGGTTTATTTGTGGTACTGTTATTCTGTTCTTGACTCACCACTATGTACAATTGTTAGCATGAATGATGTACCTAATGTCTTCTTTTTAATCTAAATTTCAATTAAATGTGAGTTTTTGAAGTTTTAACAGGAGTCTGACTACCTTAATACAAGCATATTGGACAAGTTGAGCCAAGCTGAGCTTTGATTGTAGCTTTAACAGCATTTAAGATCCCAGTCCAGTGATGTATTTCAGATTCCCATCTGACTTAAACACTTATTACTGCTTACTGATCAGAAGTATGTGATCTGAAATTGTAACTATGTGTTATATAATACAGTTACATTAAAGAGACCTTCTAATTGAATATAGCTCTGACAAAATGTGTTTCATTTTGCAACTAAAGCACTTCATTTCCTTTTTCATGAAAAAGGGTAGTAACAGTTTTAAAACAAATATTGCTTCATCATACACAGATCTTAAAAATGGTGTTTGCCACAGTGTGTTTTAGCTTTCAGCTGTGATGCAACAAACACTAGAGAAAGGTTACAAAGCCAGTCTACAGCAGAACCAAGAGCAAGGCCTTCCGTATAGTTTGAGGAAAAGTCAGCGTGCCACTTATTTGTCAGTTGCAATGGTCCACCTTCTATTAAATTTATATATAATTATTCATGTAAAGTTTAATTACTTCCAACGATTCCTAAACTTCAGAGAAGTAGCTCTTAGTTACAACTTGGAATATCTAGTAACCTATAGTTCAGAAGTTAGGGGATAGATGCCACTGAATGCACCACTACCACTGTCAATTTATGAATTTCAAAGCACGTATAGATAGAGCACTTCATTTTCCAAATATAAAACACTGCTTAAAGAAATTAGTAAGTACTGATTTGAACAGCTAAAAATATTACCTTAATTTTTCAGTAAAGTTAATGGAGTTGGCAGTAGCACAGAGTTCAAGTTCCCAGTTGTGTGTATTACACATTTCTGTATTCTTGTAACTTGTTCTCCAAGCGCCAGCTAGGTTTAGAATAGTGGAGCAATCACAAAATGGATGTCTATTATCAGTGTTAAGAGTGACAGGAATATAAAGATGTTGTCTTGTTCTGCAATTCACCGAAAACTTGTTTTCAAACAAATGCCTTTTATTTGGAATATCTTCATATCAGTAAAATTCTGAGAGTGTAGGAATCAGTATGTGTAACTGGCTTAAGGTATCACTCAGATGTGGTGGGATCAGTAACTTGGTCTGACCAAGGTAAAAGAGAAAGAATGCCAGATTTAATCACATAGGTCTTAGGCTGGAGTGAATGATCTCAGGAGTGTTTAGGTCTTTTCCATCCTGTAATTGATTCTGTGATTCTGTATTCTGACTACTTCCGGTTGTTCTCTTACCTTGGACAAAAAATGACACCCCATTGCCCAATCCAGGATATGCATTTTTTCTTTCAAAACATCATGCACTCCTCTAAAAAGAACATCATGCATTCTTTAAAAAAATTACAGGCACAGCAAAGACAACACTTCTGCACTGAAAAACAGCAACCATGCTCTGACGTGTGTGCAATGACTACAGCTCAGACGTACACAATTGTTTAATTAGGCTATAAACATGATAAAATCTACTAGCAGCATTGTCAGCTGGAGCAGTGGCAGAGCAGCTGATGCCACAGAGGCACCGGTGGTCAGAGGCAGCTGTTCTGTACAGTGGTCTGGGCTCCAGCCAGTGTTGCCCACCCAACTCCAGCTGTACAGGGTCACAGAGAGAAAAGCTGAGTACAGGGCCCAAGTAACTGAGGCAAGCCTGTCTTCCAGGCCTGCAGCCGTTTTTACTAATACAGCCTCAAACTTTATGAATAAAAACCATTCCCAAATACTTCCCATCTCTCCAGCTGCAGGTTTCCCTTTTAAATCGTGGATATATCTCAATGCTGTAACAAGCAGCTTCTCTGTATTGAAGTATTTCCTTTGCATCTGAGTGTACACGAAAGAGCACTCACCAAAAGCAGGACAGTGCTTATTTTTATATATATATACACATACACTTATTACTTAGTCAACGGGAAGCTCCAAGTGTATTGAGAGACTGTATTGAAACCACAACTGTTCAATGTAATCACTTTCATCCAACAGAAAGCATTATTTTAGTTGAGCAGTCTACACTTCCATTAAACTGCTGGAAATCTTTTTTTTTCCCAGAACAAAATGTATGGCAGCATGAGCCACAAGTTACATATCCTTATCAATGCCTTTTTTCTTTTCCCCTCAGTATCATGTGACACCGTATCTAGTTTAATCCTTGTATGAAGTTTCACTGGCTTTTGCCTCTGAGCTAGATCTGCACTACTGCCTTTGTCAATCTTCCTGATTTTTCTAGTTATGAAAATAAAAGCTACTTGCAGACATAAAATTAATTTGTAGAAAAAAAGTACAAACTAATTCACACATGTTTTAATGTTACCGAGCCAAACCTAATTAATTATCTGACCTACTGTGCCGTACTACGGATTAATAATCAGAATGTTCTAGGTGTGTGCCTTTTCCTTGGCAGAAATATCTTCCCAGAAGTATCACTGAGTATTTTTAATTACAGTTCTCTTAAACCATGCTTTTCTCTCAATGTGTGCATGCTTTTCCAACTCCACGCTTACAACTTCTTGAGGAAAGTAACCTAAGCAAACCAGAGGAATTACATCCCATGAAGAGCACTAAGATTGTGTAATAATTCTAAACATAAAACATTACTGGATCATATGGCACAACCATGCTTACATTTACAAGAAAGTACAAAACGTCCTCCTTCAGTCTGCTGACACTGCCATCCTAGATCTGTAAATTACAAAGATAAAGTGGATGAAGAATTTCAATACTGATTGATGCATGCATGTGAAAGTGTCTTCAAAAACACACGTCTGCCATCTCCCAAAATAATCCTGACTGTACCTCAGAACACTGTTCACTGTATCATTGCATGAATATGTATCATGCATGTGCAAACTTACCTACATCACAGTCGTCCAGATGAAGTCATTCAGCCCTTCAGAGGAAACCCAGTAGTAAGATGAGTACTAGAGAGCAGGTGCTGCAACTGACATTACATGAAAAAAAAAATCAACAAATTGTGCTAGTGACTAAAAAAAAAAAAGAAAAAAAGAGCAGGACAGCAGTGACACAGAAATGTTGATTCACTGGAAGAAATTAGGAAAATAAATACTACCAAAGCAAAGCTTTTTTCAGCAACTTCATTTTACTTTCAATAATGTTTTAAGAGTCACTTAATACCTGTAGAATTCCATTCAGTCATGACAGAGCATGTTTAATTTTAACTCTTGTGAGTTTACAGCACAAGAAGATAAGTTGCAAGTATTTTAAGAATTTTCTTCATAACAGTTGAGTAGACTAATTCTCTTTAACCAGATTTATTGATAGTGGACATTTTGCTTCATTTCAGCAGAAATACAGCATCTATATACAGAATTATAAAAAGCAAGTCAGACTTTTACATAGATCATCGTCCCTGCACATCACCCTGACTGTTAGAAGAAAAATCCCCATTATTGGTCAAAACTATACAGAGCGAACACCTAGGAAAAAAGTCTTTTTTTATTCTATGACACTGTGTTAATACAATAAATATACAAAACTTCTGAACTACCCAGACATGCAACAGAGGGACAGAAGAAGTGCATTTGTACAGAACCATGACATTCACCAGGATGGCAGAACATTGTTAGTAATTTACAAAATATACAAACATCCTCAGATAAATAAAAACAACTCCTAAATTACAAATCAAAGACTACTGACATTCCAGTGTTTAAACTTCATACCTTGTACTCTGTTTGTCACAATACTACAAAAAGACAACTCAAGTGGGCGCCATACTCTGATTAATAAGAGATCGTAAACTCTAATTTTTGTTAGGTACAAAATATTTTTAACAAATTTCAGCCTTCTGTTGTCAAGGCTAAACAAACTTTTCTCTCCCTTTTGGGCTGCAAAGTATCACAGACTTCTGGTTTAAAGTATTCATATGTGACACAACCCTGAATTTTGCTCAGAAGGCTTAAATCTGTACATTCAACCCATGATATTACAAATCAACAATTCTTATACACAGAACATTACATATGTTTTCTCAAAGACCTTCAAACATTTGAGAAAAAAATCTACCTGTCAAATTCAGGTTTTATTCCTAATGCGTTTGGTGTTTTTTCCTGGTAATCTATGCTATTATGCAATCTTCAACTTCAGTTAAATTGTAAAGATGATGTCCCTAGGATTCCAATCCTAGGGATTGGAATACCAAAAGAATTCTCTAAATTTACATTTAAAAGTAATCCATAGCAGAGTTCCTAGATACAGCCCTCAAGTTAAGTTTAAAGTATGAAAAGAACAATCTTGATAAACAGCTTCTAGAATGATGGTCCCCCAACCTCAGCAGAGAACAGTGACTTTCATCTGTAAAGCTTTAAAAACATTCCACGTAAATTTAAGTTCAATGTTAGCATGTCCACCATTATGACATTTTAACAGCCTTGTTAGATAGAATATTTAAGCAAGTATATTCATTAATGTGAACTTCAGCATAGGTGAAACTATGACATTTTCTCAAATTCAAGTGTGGTTTAAAGAAATTAGTAAATGGAAGGAGACTAACAGGAGACTTCATGCTAACAGTATATTACTGATTCAAGGATTAACCTAGGGGAGTATTTTTTTAAATGAGCTTGTGTTATTATGAATACAGTGCATTGAAACAGAATACAGTGTATTGAAATTCAGTCCACTTTCAGAATGTGGAGGGGCCTCAGAACTTCATGCTGTGTTATGATTCACCTTAAGAGCTGAATTAATTTCAGCCATGGTGTGTACTTACACAGGTTGTGGGATGTCATCTTTCCATTTTCTGGAAGAGTTTGAAAAACTGTGTAAGTATTGTATGTAAGTCTCATGAGGCAATCCAAAACTGTAAGGTCTTCAAAGCAGAGAAACTCATACTATACCAAGTCCTGATGATATTATATTCTAGAATATTGTGATGGTATATACCATTATGGATTGTTAGTTTCACAGCATCAATCTAACCTCTTAGGCCTCCACTTCAATGAGTTAAAATTTAACTTCATTAAAGATAAACATCTCTCCCTTTGCCGAATCAAAATTGTTTAAAAGCTTTTTTCCTATAGCTTAAATCACATGACAGAGATGGCTGAGTTAATATTAAAATTCATTCCAGTATCCGTCAAATGCTATTGCTTCAAGAGCCTGGTTTTAGACAATATTCCTGTTAGAAACTTAAATACTGTATATATAGTGTTTTGGACAGGCAGTAAACAGTGACTGTCTGGGATAGAGATTTAGTACCACTGTTAAACATAAATCTATACTTGAAAAAAACCCCAAACTAAAACTAACCAAAAAAATCCCAAATAAAACAAAAATACCACTGCACATAGAAGAGGGACAGGGGATATGTGAATACTGAAGTTAAAAACAGCAAATATATAATCATTTAGCTCTGTGATTGAAATCACCAGTTAACTTCCTTAAACTGAACTATTCTGTTACAGAGAATGTTTATGCCCCATAGTAATTTCTCACAGGTACAGAATACTCCATGGAAGTACATACAAACAAATGCTATAAAGTGGCGCAGGTAAGTTCTGGACCAAAACACTACTTAAACAAGACCAGGTAACTCAACAGTATTCATGCAAACTTACAGGTTTATATCAAAAGACTTACCTAATAAAAAGAAAACAAAACCAAACAAGGAAAGAATTTATACTCTCTGCCTGACTTGTATTTGACCCCAGCAGCTGCTGGAAGTGCAAAAACAGTAGTCAAACCTAACGATATCTCTCAGTCACTTCTTACTGATCACTTATTACCCCACTTCTCATAATGGAAATAGGGAAATCAGTTCCTGCAAAAAAAATAATTAATCCAAATGGCTTTCCTGAACTTAAAAAAAAATAATGGAGTGAATTGCTAAAAAACCTTCCAGATTCTCACTACACTGATTTGATCATTATATACCAGAGTTCATTTTCAGGCCAATTGTTGAAATTATTTATCTCCATAAAATATATAAAGCTTTACATTGCAGAATTCAACACGTTAAAGAAGGGGAAAAATGGTTTTCTTCTTAAAATAAATACATTTCTAATAAAATAAACCAACCATTTCCCATTTAACCCATGCACAGCTGCAGAAGAAACAAACATGCTGTGTGAATTTGACCTAGGCGTTTAGGGAATACAGTAAGTGACTGGAAAAGAAAGAACAGTTGAAGAGAACCGGGGTGACTTTGTTTCTCTACATCCGGTTACCCTTGAAGGCGTTCTGAGCTGCACTGGTGGCCGCTGTCGAGGCGGCGTTGGCTGCAGCAGTTTGTACAGTTTTGTTGGACATCACTCCCGTGGCAAACTCCTGCTGTGCCTTCTCAAAGCTCGCGCCAGTCGTGCGGTACAGCCCATGCACCTGCGGAGGGGAAAAGCACTGAGAAAATGATGCCGCGCTTCCCGTTTCTTAGCAGACCAACAGCAAAGTCTCAATGCAAAGCGGAGGTGGGGAAATGTGATTTGTTCATGTGTTTGAGTGAATCCAGAGACGAGAACATGGAATTTTTTCCCACAAACTTCTGAATTTTTCATTGTCCTGTTGCACACACAATTTGACTGTGGGGGATACCTGTAATTATCTGCAAGTTCAGTGGGGTCTCATCGTGTTCACTAAAATGTGTGATGTATATTTGGTGAATTTTTCTCTATAACACTATTTAGAAACATTTTAGTTACTCTGACTGGTTATGAGAGTAAGTAACACTCTGACTGAATATTAAAAACTTCAAAATATCCTTATTACACAGTTACATATTTGCAGAACTAGTGTGATGACCAATAGCTCTGCATAATAACCAGAAGAATAAACAATATGACTTACAAACATTCTTAACATTATGGCATATAACAAAATAAAAACCAACAAAACCAGCCAAAAAATCCTGATTAACTTCCAATTATCTGAGTATTAAAATTCAAATGCTATTTTTGACTCAGTTAAGTCACAAAAAGGTTGTTAAATAATACTATGAAGACATTTTCATTCCAGGATGGCAGGAAAATTAACGTAACGTTTTTCTCTGTTATAAATGTGACTATTTCTTATCCATAAAGATAAACCAAGTCATACATGAATATTCAGATTTTTTGAAAGAATCTGGATGCATAGAGTAAGAAAAGTGTAAAAACATATTCCACCACACTTTTTTCTTCCTTGTTTCTTCTCATCTATAGAGTATTTCTATAGAAGACAAGAAAGGACATCTCCAGGCACACACTTAAAATTTCTAGTTTACTGTGAACAGGTCAAAAGAATTTATGCATGTGTAAAATCTTTAAACCTAACTGTAACTGAGGTTGAATTACTGGAATCCAGCCAGCACATCATCAAAATTCTCAGTTACATTTATCTCAATGACTTACTAGCGCATCTGTATCTATACTTAGATCTTCTGGGTGGAAATTCACCAGAAGTAACCATAGAGAGTTTATTTCCTTGAGCTTTCATGCTCCTGCATCATTAGCTGGCAATAAAATATTAAAAAACAGAGACAGAGAAATAAAAATGCTATTCTGAGGTGCTGAGCATCTCTCTCTTCTACTGATTTTCATGGGAATGATTTTGGTAAAAGCTGTAACTCAGCAACCATTTCAGGCACACTTCTCTGTGCCTGATGGACAACCTGGCATGTACAGCTACAATCACAGTGTCCAGTGCCTTCACTTACTCTTTTGTGGTGGGGTTACCTCTCAGGTTCTCTAATTCAGAGCTATCATTCCCCATCTGCAGAATATAGCTGCATTGTATAAACACCATTTTATAACTCCACAACAGTATAAGCAAAACTGTACAAATGTTAATAGGCAAGGCTCACCTTGAAGAATGTAATTTAATCCCCACTACTTTGTGAAAGAGTACCTCTCCTAAGACAGAAAGCAAAATCCAAATCAAACGTAGGAAACAAAAGAGGGGAATAATATGTAACTTACCTTTTTAAACATAACTAGTGAGATAACAGCAGATGCTGTGAAAAGTGCAGCTATGATTATCATCATAATGCCAACAGGAATACTCTTATTAAGTCCAGTAAGAGATGAAATCCACCCACTGAAGGAAGGAGAAATAACAAATTTTACTAGTACAGCACATGAACCATTTAATTAAAGATACCCTCACCAAAGAAAATTTCATAAACTCCTGGTTCTGAACCATTTTGAGTATTTTTTAAGAAAAATCATGGGAATTTTACATAAGCATATTCTGGTTCTATGATATGCTTTTAAAGTTTAATTTCCATTTTTTCACAGAAAAAAATGCAGAGAAACTGTACAAAAAATTGTTGTAAATACTATTCTCCTTGAGCAAAATCATGGAGAAATTAGAGAGCTGTTTCTCAACTTCTTGAGATTTTTCTGTTATGCTGTTATTTTAGATTGATTCAAGACTACATGAATTCACAGATGAGAAAATACCCCTAAAAAGATAGTTTCTAACTTCTATAAATACAGAACAGAATACCACACATACAGCTTCTTTGTGAAGACTCATTTAATTGTATCCACAAAGTGATGCTTTCTCAACTGAGGTCAATATAATTTTTTTCAAGTAGAGAGCACCAGATGAATTAGTAGAAAAAAACCTGCCAAATAAGTTATGTAGATGCTGCTATCTACTTCAAGCATTCCCCCATTGTTCAAAACTGAAACACTAATAGACAACAGTTTCAGACCTGAAAACTAAAAAAACAGGTTGCCTTATGAACAAAACCCATGCATCAAGATGAACAAGATTTTTCCACGTTATTAAAAAACCCCAAAAAACCAGAAAAAAATTATGTAAATCCAAACCTTAAAACTTTCCCCTACCTGCTTCACAGTGCTTTCATATCCGCTGTATCCCACTGTAATCTACCACAAAACCCCAAAATCTGAACTGTAATTAGGATTTTCTGATTATCTGCCTACTTTCAATACTCTTTCCCCAGGTATGCTTAAAAGCACACTTCCCAGACTTGGATGAATAAGCAATAGAGGATTCCAAAGAAAGGAAAGCAGGGTCTTTCCTTACATAACAATTCTAAAGCAATACTGTTTTGTCTGCCTTGCATATATTTCAAGGTTTGCAGCAAAAAGCACTGATAGAGGGAAGTGTCATTACCCAACTACAGCACTGCCACTCATGACTCCTCATGTTACCAACTGGCTACTGCAACCTTGCTTTTAGTTAATTCTTTTATTTCAAGGACAGTGACTGATTTCCTCATAGTTTCTCCTTGTAAAACCCAAATATTAGACCTCAAAGACTCAAATAAAAGATAATATAAATAAGATAATAAAAGCTTCATGTAAAAGCTTATATATTTGCAAACATTTAAAAGAAAGATTAACTTATTGCAGAATATGGATGTGACTCAAACAAATGTACTTTTCAAATGATATCCAAGATATACCACTATACTCACCCAAATGCCTTGTTAAATCGATCTACAAATTTTAGCGATAAATTTCTCAATTAGTAGCAAGTATATAAATATAACTAGAAATACCTAATAATACAAAAACATATGCAAACAATAGATATATTGAGGTCTAAATTTTTGCTTTCCTTTACCTTAAATACAGAATGAGTAATAACTCCTTACACCACCAAAATAGACGAGGTAGTGTATGAAAGAGTAAATTCAAAGTGGTTTAAATTGAAGGATAAAAATTTGACCAGCCGAGTGACAGAAGTACCTATCATTGTTTGGATACATTTCACCCACTCCTCCTACTCAAGAGCACCCCAAAAATGCTTTCTTTTGAGAGTTAAATGTAACATTCTAGTGAACACAAGATTATTCCTTTGAAAACACAGACCGTATTGCAGTTGTTAGTTCAAGTAAGAGTGTTTGTCTTACAGACAGTACAACACTATGGCAAACAGTACTCACCAGTTTCCCCATCTTTGAAATCCTGCAGCTTGAAGTACATGTACAGCAAACTGACAGATATATACAAAGAAGAACACAAAGAACCTGAATGAACTGTCACTCCTGAAAGAGGTGGGGGAAAAAAAGATTAAAGCAGCCAGAAAATTCATTATTTTTATTCACATTCTGTAGTACCAGTCTAACTTTTTACTGCATTAACTAGATGAAAAGTACTTTCATTTATCAAGTGACCTGAAGTATCAGCAATTCTGTGGTTTTTTAGAGTGTTTATTTACAAGAGCTGCTCTTTCTTATTTAATATAGTGATTTTGCCACCTGCATCTCTGAGAAAGGTGAGAATAGTTCTGTTCAGCCGAGAGCAGGGCCCTTCAACTAACCATTTAAGTTTGTATTCTGCTCCACTTTCAGAGTGAAGTTCACAGTGATGGCAAGATAGGAAGAGACTAT
Organism: Hypocryptadius cinnamomeus; assembly: GCA_013400635.1. Lineage (NCBI taxonomy): Eukaryota > Metazoa > Chordata > Aves > Passeriformes > Zosteropidae > Hypocryptadius > Hypocryptadius cinnamomeus. The sequence goes on along the minus strand of VYZP01051413.1, from coordinate 47,280 downwards.
TTAACTTGTGAAAGGAAATAAGATCTCATATGGAATTACTGAAACACATGGCACACCAGAATACTGAAGCAGCTGTTATTTTAAAGCAAAATGTACAAAATGCATTTCCGGGTTAAATTACTAAAATGCCAGCCTTACAAAGACTGAAAATAAAAACAATAAAAAAACCAAAACAGCTAAATATAAATGTCCAGGCAAAATTTCAATGAAGACTCAATTTACTACTGTCAAAACTACTGACCATATGATATGCTTCCTACTAGAGTTCTTAAGAAAGTAGAAATTATTTAGTTAAGTCACCAAAACAGCTCTTCGGGCAGAAGGGAGATTGTAATTTCTACACAACCACTTCAGTTCAATAACTATTTCATTTTCAGCTGAGTAACTGACTGAAAGTTTCAATATATAAGTAGAGTTTTCTTTCCTCAATCAAGCAATTTTCTCTAAGAAAAGCTATGGATTTACTAGACAAGAAATGCAAGTTAAACTATATGATTCCTCCAAGCTTTGTGGGTATATAATACCTCCTTGGTTAGCAAAAAGAAACACTTCCTGTAGTCTAAGTATTACAGTTAATTGCAACTTCTGGCAAGAAGTTAACGCAAGAATAAGGGTATTTTAACTGAGAACATCCTGAATCACTTCACTTCAACGTAAAAAAACAAAACAGCCCAAAACTTCAGGAGTACAGGACTTGAAATCTCTACATGATGATCTTCACTAAGAAAAAGTTTAATTTTGCATGCAAACACACCATTCTACTCTTAATCACATACCTTATGCTTCTGAAGTTTTCAAAGATTGCTAAGACTAGGAAAAATACTAGTTTGTTTAATATATACCTGCTCTACTAATTCTTAAGAATCTCAAGCTATTTCAATTACACATACTGTAGGTGTGTATCACTTAAAAATACAAGATTTTAAGAGTAGCTATTTATGAAGTTCATTCAGGAAGCAAAAAAATTAAGACACTATTAACTACTAATCTGTTCAAATTCTTGGTGTGTAGAAACAGAGATTTAATGAGAGACAATGTTCTTTGCAACTGTTACCAGCCCTTATTAACTTCCACAAAGTTAAGGATTTCTGACAAATATTTTGTCTGTAATAAAAACAGTAAATATTTTAAAGGATATTCCATGATATTACTAATGACTGGCATCTGTATTTCAAATTCAGCAAAAGAATTAATGGCAAACATACTCTTTGTTTCTAATGAAAGCACTTTAAAGGATTATCATCATGATAATCAAGAAAATTCTGGAATGTTAATGCATTTTGACAAGTTTTTAAATATCCTAAGTCAAGCTGAAGATATACCTGAAAGCTCCATAAAGTGGTCTGTACCAGCAGACAAAAGAACAAGGGGTAAAAAGCAAGAACCAGAGAATACTCAATCCAAAATCAACCCCTCGTGTAGCATCAACGTAAAACCAGGCCAAGCATCCAAAGATATTAAGAAACAGGGTCACTGTATGGACTGTAGAAGCAAAAGCAAAATAGTGTTAATTAAGTTATGTTTAAACAATAAATTATTACAACTGCTAAAGTTATACCTGAACTTTAAAACATTTTAAACATTTAAAGAAAACAGCATTTTAAACAAAACATCAGCATGCTGACAATACCAATACCATCTCAAGGCCTTCTGTAATAAATTGATTTTTATAGTTTTCTAAATTTTAGGTAAATCCTTTATTCACAAGTGAGAGCACTCAACATGAAAATTCAAGTACCACCAGCTACCCGGCAATGGAAAACATCTCGTCATAAAAATAAAACACTTTCAAACATTAAATTAAGAAAAAAGAGTTTCTACAGCTGCAATAATTGATTTTTTTCTACAGTAATAACTGAATACAAATATTTACGAGACCACTGAATATTTTTTGAGAGAAAGCTTAAAAATGACAAAGTGCATCACAAAATAGACACAGTACACACTCAAATTTGAAAACAAAAATTTCCCAAATAGTCTTTTGGCAGAAAGCTCTTTGTTTTCCATATAATAAAACAAAACTCCACTTACTAAGACTGTCCTTCAGTAAAACATGGTCTGCAAGAAGCTGTTCTAGATGCTCTAATGCATTTTGTATATTCAAATATTTCTTAGAACACTGGTCTAAGAACATCTGCCTTACTGGTGGTCTGTTGTTAGCTCAATACTATAATTTTCTCATTGGCAGACCTTGTTACACAGTAACTATTCAATTTCTACTAAAGAAAATGTGTTTCCATTATGACTTCACATTTCACATTTTATTTCAATTAAGTTTACTTCACAGAACAGAATAAGGCAATATTAAGAAACATTACAACTACTACATTCATGCTATCTGGCACAGAAGTTAGTTCTGCTAGACTTCAAAGATGAACACAAATTTTTCTCTTTGTTCAGCAATAACCAGTGATTCAGGAAGGATCTTGCTGTCTCAGAGAACAATTTCTTTCCTTGTGGATCAGGATAAAGTAGGGTATTTATAACTGCACAAACTGCCCCTGACAGCAATGATTTTCATTTTATTTAAGTTCAGAGCAACACTTTAGTCATTCTCCTGGACAGCAAGGTTAACAGAATAGGCAAGATACTAAGGATTCTGAAAAAAAGAATCCTGAAACTCTTTGTTGTTGTCTTAATTATAACTTGAGCTCTAAATCAACACAGTGGGGAAAAGCTTTTAAAAGCAAGATGCACAGATCATTGCATGGAAGACTGATGAAACTGAAAACATTTCCCCAGATAAATCATATTTTCCTGTAAGAGTTGCCAGAATCAAAACACTTTGTTCTTTTAAACAAAAGGCAATTATTGCACCTACATATCTTAGCACTGCCCCAAGGGATACGCAAAACAACTCCTTTCTGAATTCATGTGTTTATGCCTCACAAAGCAAAAGAAACTATACAAATCCCAGTTCCTGCCTTCCTTTGATAAGTACAAGAAAGAGGTATTCTTTCTTTTTCTACTCAATACTGGAACACATGGAGACCCCTATGTTACTAGGAACATTCAAATTCTCGTGGAGACCGAACTTTCCGAAATGACTTTATTTTAATACCTGCAATTATGGTAACAGGACAAGTTTTAAAAGGGTACCATCAGTGCAGAAAAGGGTGAAGCATCACACCCACTACTGATACTAAAACCAGCAATACAGGGGTCTGCTTCACTGTAACAGAGAATCTCAGCTGTACAAAACAAGTATCAGCAATGTAATCACTTTCATAGCAGACTTGACTGACAATTCTCACTTCACTGTGCTTGCCCTTCACTCTGCCTGCTTGCTACAAGATACAGAGAATCATCTATCCTTTGAGCCAACACCTTCACTAAGGGATGTAGGCAAGCTCAAGCTCTTATACGAACAGACAGACGTGTTTGTAGGTTCAGGGTAACAGTTATAAAGTACCTTCAACCTACTTGCCTCAGCAAATTAAATCACAATACAAGCTATTAGAAAATAATGACCACCTGGGGGCTGAAATCCCCTAGGGCTTAGTCAGAAGTCTGCAACATGGAATTTCTGTATGACAACTTCACAGCTATAACAATAGATAACTCTGTGTGATTGAAGAAAGCATTCTCCTAGTTTGTGTGTGGAAGCAGTTCAAGTTGAAAAAAAAGGTGTTCATGCCAGAATAAGAGTCAAGAATGGGAAAATATATTAGTTTAATAACTATTAATACATTACTTTTTTTTTTTTGGCATAAACTTCCCTGAACAGAAGAATTCTGCTTTAGATATATTCCTTGTCTTAATTAACAACACTTTATCATCCATAAATGTCTGAAAGTGAGTTGTAGATAAAGATCACAAGTTGTACTGAAGATATTTGGCATGCACATTATTGAGATGATTTTGCTATTCCATTTGAGACCGTATGGAAACAAATTTTTGTACTAAATTTAATTTCAGTAATATTTCATTGATTATATTTTCAGGAAACCTAAGTCCACATTAGGACACATGACTGTCACCCTGGATTGGAACTGCCTAAAGGCAAATGGGATGCATATAGAATGGAGAGTTTTGAAGCCACAAGGCAACTCACAAGTGAGGACTGGGCTAGTGAAGTCTGATCACACATAAGCTTGGAGCACCAAGTAGCTTCAGATGTTGTTTAGGCTTTTGTTCCTAGTCTGTTCTGCTCACTTGGGAGAGGTGTGCTAGCATGCCTCACAAAAAAGAGGAAGATCTTCCATAGGGAAAAAGCAGATTTTAAAACAGATAACATAAGCATTAAACAGTCTTGGATCAGCACATAAACATGTGCTACCTAAAATGTGAAGGCACATTTCAAAAATTTCCTGATGCTACACACTAAAAGACAGATAATAATATGGAGTGGACTAACAGTGAATTTGTATGACAGCAACCAGTCAAACCTTGAGAAAACATCACCCACAAGGAACGGCTGAGTGAAATATGCTAAGTAAGGCAAAAGGAGATGAATAATGGGGATAAATGTATATTCCATAGCAACAGTGGATAGAACATGAAAGATCAAACACAGGAGGGGAGAATTAAATTAATATACCAAGAAACATCTTCTGATTCTAAAAGACAGCAATGCATTAGGACACGCTTGGAGGGAGTTTGTGAAGTGCCTATCAATGGAGGTTCTCAGGGACAGGCAGAGCAAACATCTACACAGACTGATATACATATATATGCACACACACCATCTATCATATCCTCAGACACAGGATGAGATTAAACTCTCCTGAACAGAAAAAAAAAAAGTTGGCACTTCAGTGTATTATTCTTCTACCAGAATCTCTTCTATTTGTAACTTCAAATAAGAAATATTCTTTGAAAATCAAAGTGGTGTTTATTTGGCACATGCTATCAGCCTGTGGGGAAAGTAGCTTGAAAACATATTTTTGAGCCCTTTTTTGACTGTTAGCACAATTCAACAGACATTGTACTTGACACTGGACACAATAATAGCACAAAAAGATCCAAACATCAATGCTCAGTGCTAATGAGCTAGGAAAACTGTAATTTTCACGTGTAAGCCCTTAAAGCACCAGTGGCCACAATGCCAAGATAGAATAGAAAAGCTCCAATGGCAAAAGTGAAAAGCCATTGCTAATTGATTGTTACAGTTCACACAAACATGTGAGCACTCAGTCTGTTTAAAAAAAAAAGTCTCTCCCCTAGTGAAAAAATGTGCAAAGATAAAACACATCAAAGAATTAGAATACTCTGACTTCTGATACAAAAGGAGAAAAGAGGAATGAGTTAATGAAATAGGGATACAAAAAGAGTTGTTTTCTCATGAAAGGAAGAGCATATGGATCTTAAACAGGTAAGGAAGTTTCCTCAGAGATATAAAAACCACGAATGATGATATCAAATTAATACTAACTGTGGAAACACAGAAAACTAAATTAGTAAGTTTGTTCCCAGGGCTACTACAAAGGAAAAGGACCTACTTCATAAAGTGCTGAGAATGCAGTACTAGATTTATCCAAATGTGATTATGTTCACAGAACCCCTAGACCTTACACGACATAGGAAGTTCTAGAAGAGAGAAAAAAAAAAAAAGAGGCAAGCAGAAGCAGATTTACTATGGGAATAAGTACATCCTCAGAGGATAAACAGTCATTGAGAAATTAGCCAAAGCACACAGATGCAACCCTAGGAAAGAAAAGACCCAATTCAACAGCCAACCCTAAGGGATGGGTTCTATGCCAAATCTTTTTTATCTTTCTTTTTTTAATCGTGAAATACATTTTGTCTTTCTTTTCCTTTATTATGCCCTGTTCCTGCCTTCCTGAGTAATACATGTAAGTCAGAGAGCACTACAGCTAAGGAACAAAGAGTGCAAGAAGACTTGGTTGAAACCTCAGTCTACCCAGAAGATAAGCAGTCATGTCAGTATAAAAGCACAGCTCCTATATATTTTGAAAGAATATAATATTGCTTCTTACTTTACTTGTTGCCATAAAAAGGAAAATTAAGAAGAGTATTAATATTCCAATTTTAACTGCCTAACTTCACCTTGTATTTGAAGCATATGCACTTTCAGAACTCAGTCCTGCAAATGGTCAGAATTGGTAACCATCCTAAAATATTGAGTATTTCACCTTAGATTTCATATACATCTCAATTATCTGTCAATTTTATGAGAGTGACCAGTCATACGCTCTATAGTTGCTTATCTGAAGATTAACGATCCAGCAACGCATATAGAAAGCTGTAGATTATGATGAAGTGGAATTGATTTGATTCAGTGCTGCCTGCTCATTTCATGTGTTTCAATTACGTAGTTCAATCACAGCAATAAGATTACCAGAGTAACGTGTAAAATTATGGAGATTTCCTAACTGCATCTTAAGCTACGAAAAAAAGTTCAGAAAATATGTGAAATCCACATTTTCTTAGGAAGGCTGAAAATATATTGAAGGCATCAAAGTATCTAAATCTTGCAATTTCATCAGAGTATTTATTAGGCTTGTATCAATCACAGTGGACACGGCAGAAGAAACAAGTACTGCATCTGCACACTTCTTTATTCCAGCATTTCTCTGGTAAAAACACAGCCCCTCAGTGAGGGCAAAATAAATCCTACAAAGATGGTGTAGAGTATTCTTTGCCTACAAAGGATAGTTTTAACATGGACTGATTCTTCACCTAATTGACACTATTTCCTAAAATAGGGTAAAACAATATTAAGCCTTTGCTATAGATTAAAGCTGTATTAAACTATATAAAATTATGTATATTAAAGCAAATGGGTATTATACATCTTGAACTCAAAAGTCTATTAGCATTAATTGTGAGATTTATTCCTTAACATATAAGCTGATTTTAAAATCAGTAAAATTATTTCTAAGTTAATAAATGGTCAAAGTTCATTTTACAACTGGAGAAACTTAAACCAGACAATTGCAATAAATTAGAACCAAACTGCCCTAGGATAATCCTCCTTTTCTTCTGTGGAAGCTTTTATGATGTAATACAATACTTTTAAAACTGAGGTTAACATAAAATTTTGCTTCAATATTTGGCTTCGGGATTTAAAATAATTCTTCTTTACAGATGCTCCAATAGTCAAAGTTGCAGGTACATATTACCAAGCTTGAATAGACACTTTATTTTTCTTAAAAAGAAAATACTTACACATCCACAAATAGTACATAATCTTTACTGTCTTCTGGAATTCTACAGGAATGTCTACTGAAAAATCCTGGTAAAAACAAGGACCTACAGGAAAATTCTCAGGGAGAGGTGGCCAGTTATTTTTTCTACCTGCAAAAGAGAAAATAAAGAAAAAAAAAAGTGTTTATAATGTAGTTTCAGTCTCTGTATACTTGAAAGAGATACACGTTTGAACTTGTTTGAACTGCTTAATGCATGAGTTTCTCAAGTGGATGGATAACTTGGGCTATGAAAACCCAAGAGTTTTAAGAGTAATCCTCAACATAAACTTCAGAAATTAAATACAATTAAGTGTAGCCAGATCAAGGAAAGTACAACAGTAATCTACATAAAAGACTGAGCAGGCATCTAACATTTCCTAAAAGTAAGAGAGTTTTTCACAAAACGGATATGGACAGAAAAACAATTTCTGAGAATTCCTCTACTTTTAAATTAGTATTTCCCTAAAGTCCCACCATACTCACATAGTCTGTTGAATACAAAGATAGGGGACTGAAAAGTATTCTTCATCTTCAGAATCCTGATATTTTTAGTGTCAAAGTATCTCTAGTTTCCAATATGGTTTCCTGACAAAACTTACCTAAAAGGCAGGAAGTCTCAAGAGAAAGTTACTGAAATGGTTTGCAAGTACCTTTTTCTAACAAGAATATGCCCTACAGCATCACTGTATTTTGATACAGTTGTGTGACAGAGTGAGGACACTGCAAAGGATACAGGATCAGACACCTGGATTTCCTGAATGCTTATGTGATCACAGGCTAGAGTTTACACTCTGCCATACCAAGCACAGACTCGGAGATTCAGTTGAGACAATCACTGCAACAAAGTGATTGCTTTGAAATGCTTTGCCATAGCATTTCAAACACTGAATGCATGTGACCAAATGAATTAGCTGAAATAGGAAGCAGCACACTTTTATTAGGTCAAATGCAATGCTGCACAGAACCTGAGCCAAGAAGGCCAAAGGCATCATAGCTGAGGTGACGTACCAGCTCGAAGATCTTCTACTGTAGTAAATTAAAACAACATATGACAACAGTGTCCTAGATGTGCAGCCAGCATCTTAAGGCAAATTGAATGCAAATAGCTAGAGAATTCCAAAAGACCCTGTTCTCCAATAAAGACCACTCTACAGTGTCAATATTCAAGCATCACTTCCTCAAGTCCAGCGCATTCCCGTGACCAAGAAATCAGGAAGAGGGAGCAAGACACTTGCATGGATAAGCACAGAACTTCTGGCAAATTTCAAATGCAAGAAAGAAATTTATGGGATGTGGGAAAAGGAGCAGGTCATATGGAAGGACTATAGGAACATCATCTGAGTATGCAGGGATGCGACAAGAAAGGCCCAGGCCTACTTGCAATTAAGTCTGCCAAATGATATCAAGAACAACAATCAGGGCTTCTACAAGTACATTAGCAGCAAAAAGAAAACTACGAAAAACGTGGGGTCACTGCTGAATCAGAGAGGTGTCCTAATGAAGGAGGACAAAGAGAAGGCAGAATTACTGAATGCCTTCTTTCTTTCAGTGTTAACTACTGAGGCCAGCCCTCAAGAAATCTCAGACCTTGGGGCAAGGGCAGGAAGGCTGGAGAAAAGAAGGCTTCTTCCAGTCATAAAGGGTTTGGTTAGAGATCAACTGTGCAGACTTCTAACACACATAAATCCAGAGGCCCTGATGAGACGCACCCACAGGTGCTGAGGGAGCTGGCAGATGCTGTAGCTAAGCCACTCTCCACCATCTTTGAAAAATCATAGGAAACAGGAACCGAGCCTGATGACTGAAGGAAAGCCAATGTTACTCCCACCTTCAAAACTGGCAAGGAGGGGGATCCAGGAAACTACCAGCCAGTCAGCCTCACCTCCATCCCTGGAAAGGTGATGGAACAGAACATTCTGGAGGTCAGCACCAAGCATGCAGAAGAAAAGAAGGTTATCAGGAGCAGTCAGCAGGGATTCCCCAAGGG